>WNWK01017911.1:0-41272 GCA_009830355.1 Cherax destructor
GGACCTTCTTCAACTTCATCTTCGTCCCTTCAGATTCGACTAGCATCCATTCGTTGGTCTGATCATCGGCGACATTGTTCCGGGGATAATCCTTGCATATACCCTTCAAACGTTGAATCTCTCTTCTAGCTTCCGTTAATTCCGCCTTCATTTGGAGATATAGCTGCTCGTAGTCGAGGGAAACCATCATCCAATCTCAGGTAGCTAATAACGGAAGCACAGCAAAGATGGTTCAGTCCACAGAGAGTACACAAGACACGTCTTCAAGTACACAAGACACGTCTTCTGCTACTGTCACCTTACTGCCACTAGCACCTTACTGCTACTGACTAGCACCTTACTGCTACTGACTAGCACCTTACTGCTACTGTTCCCTTAACCTCTCCTCGTAGGACATACCTTTCAGCTCCGGGACTAGTCTTGTTGCAAACCTTTGCACTTTCTCTAATTTTTTGACTTGTTTGACTAGTTGTGGGTTCCATACCGGTGCTGCATACTGATTCTTTACTTGTATGTCAAAACTCTATTCTCAGGTTTGTCAGGCACCCATATGCTGCAGCAGTTATTTGGTTGATGTGATCCTCAGAAAATGTGCTCGATATGATGTGTGTGTGTCAGAGTGTGTATAACAAGAGTTGAAATTAAGACACATGTGCAACATCTGGGTATCTATATAGTAGACGTTTCGCCATCCAGTGGCTTTATCAATACAAATTCTAGGACATAATATGAAGAGAGTAGAACTATATACAAAAGATGAGGTAATCAGATCCTCGGCCTTGGAGTTGGTGTGTTCAGCACCGTAGGTCTGGAGATTATGAAGATCAGGTTAGGAGGCTTGACCTTAAATAGGCGACAGCTGATAGGGACGGGTAGCAGACGAGGGCATAGTCACTGGTAGGCGGGATTCCCCAGTGGAAGTAGGTCGTACCCAAAGAGATGGGTTAGTTGTAGTAGTCGTAGCCGTGAAGGTTATGTGCAGGTCCTGATCTTCATAATCTCCAGACCTACGGTGCTGAACACACCAACTCCAAGGCTGAGGGACTGATTACCTCATCTTTTGTATATAGTTCTACTCTCTTCATATTATGTCCTAGGATTTTGTATTGATAAAGCCACTGGAGGGCGAAACGTTTACTATAAAGATACCCAGATGTTGCACATGTCTTAATTTCATATTGTCGGTATTGTATACCTTTCTTGCACAACAAGAGTTGTGTGTGTCTGTCAATGCACACACAGAGACATATATGCGTCTCTCAATGAATGTACGCCGATAGTTGTGTGTATCTCTGTGTATATAGAGTATACGCCGTTGAGTGAGTATCTCTCAGTGAATATGCACCGAATAGTAGACGCCTCACGGTGTCTATACACTGTGTGTATAGACACCGTGAGGTGTGTATATCACGTTGAACTGTGTATCTGACAGTGTAAGTACACGTCTACCTGGAGGGTAATCCGGGGATCAATGCCCCGCAGCCCGGTCCACGACCAGGCCTCCTGGTGGATCAGGGCCGGATC
Source organism: Cherax destructor (assembly GCA_009830355.1). Classification (NCBI taxonomy): domain Eukaryota; kingdom Metazoa; phylum Arthropoda; class Malacostraca; order Decapoda; family Parastacidae; genus Cherax; species Cherax destructor. Next base: position 1,525 of record WNWK01017911.1, read on the forward strand.
AACCAGGCTGTTACTGCTGGCCGCACGTAGTCCAACGTACGAACCACAGCCCGGCTGATCCGGCACCGACTTTAAGTATCTGTCCAGCTCTCTCTTGAAGGCAGCCAGGGGCTTATTGGTAATTCCCCTTATGCATAGTGGGAGGCTGTTGAACAGTCTTGGGCCCCGGACACTTATGGTGTTTTCTCTTAGTGTACCAATGGCGCCTTTACTTTTCATTGGAGGTATTTTGCAGCGCCTGACCAGTAGAGATGTCTATCTCTTATTGTATATACACCGAGAAGTGCGCACCTCAGTGTATATATACAAAGAGATATGTGTCTGTTAGTGCATATACGCAGAGAGATGTGCATCTGACCGCTTATACGAACTGAAATCACCGAAATTCAATAAATACTTAAAGTTTCATGAGAGTAATTAAAGCTGCGAGTAATCCGTTCACCACATGTCAAGAATACTTTTGTTTCTACAACAGTGATTAAAGTAATCTCTCGATGTATATAAACTGAACGACACGCGTCTCTCGATGTATATATCCTTGGTTAGTTGTTTATGAGGTTCAAAGCATATCGCCTACGTGAGGGTCATTAGAGCTGCACGTAACTAGCCAAGAATACTTAATACTCTGAAACTGGGATGGAATAAACCCCGCCAGTGTATATACACCTCTCGGTGTATATAACCTTGATTCTACCGGGATACCACAAAATATAAATAAATAAACGAAGCAAATTAATAATGACACATCCTTTTTTGAAGTACATATTATGAACAGGGTATTTCCACTACACTAAATAAAATATCCCAGGAAGCATCATATTTTTTTTATTAAATATTTTCACTACACAATATCACAGGAAGCATAAAGTAATAAAGTGGTAATCCGAATTATGAAATGTAATAAAGTGTGTTGTAGTAAGGTTAGAGTGCTGTTGCTAACAGCACGCACCCGTCGCAATATTTATTAAGGGATACTATATTAAGCTACCTAAACGACTCTCAACATTTTTATCGTACGTTTTTACTTATTTGGGGCAGAAAACGTTATCAAATCCGACGAAATAAACTCAAATAACATTTAAGTTAATCCGACTAAGTTTGCCGCATAACTTCATTAATCGGTTTCTATAAATAGTCGAAGAGTTAGATCCCATTCCCAAGCTTAAGTTACAATTAAGGTTACAATTCACCAGTGTACTAACAATCAAGAATATTTTAACCCTTTATAGGGATCTGAATACTCTCTCAGTGTATATACTGAGATATATACTTCTCGGTGTATATACAATGAGAGCTACACATTTCTCGTAGTATATACTTTGTATTTCACAGAAAAGCCATAACGTAATATGCTCCTGGTGCGTCCAGACTTGGTACTCCGGCTTACGGAATATGCAAATGAAGATGCCAGGTAGCTAGGTATTCGTAGGTATGGCTGAGTTTAATATGCAACGTCAACTAGCCCTTGGGAATGATTTGAGAACAATAACAGAGATTGGTACATCATTTTTATTATTATTATTATCATTATTATTATTAATATTGTTATTATTATTATTATTATTATTATTATTATTATTATTATTATTATTATTATTATTATTATTATTATTATTATTATTATTATTAATAATATTATATTATTATTATTATTATTATTTTTGATTTTTTCATGGGTTTGAGCGAAACCCTTAGAATTTCCAATTTACAGGTTAGTTGTGAAACTGTCAGACCATCTGAGCGGCGTGTCAAGGTGCTGCACGAGGGTAAACATAAGGCACGTATCATTGTAAACAGATGAAGTAGTCTTCTCGCAGATGTTCAAGTAACATGAATCAGTTCGTGTAGTTCAGAGAAGTGCGTGGACAACAGGACATCAGAGAATACATGGGATCCCGGACGAGACTTGCGTACTGAAAATGATTCTGAAGCAACACCTCATACATGGTCCTTACTTCGCAGTTTATAATCTCGTATGACATAAACGGTTTAGAAAACCAGCAACTTGATGAAACGTTTGTGTTAGATGTTACCTATGTGAGGGTGAGTGACCACGACAACGAGGACAGCATATCGACCAAGTTCCTCGTGCCACTTCAAGTGAAGCGCCAGTATGCTGATTCCGACACTATGGGTGCAGCTTTAAGTGTGACAATAACCCGCATACAAAGGTGACTCAGTTCAAAAAAGTGAAGCACAATGCATATATACCGACTGGTACATGTCTGTGCGAGGCAGGGTTTATACCCCGAGAGTTGTGTGCCTGTCAGTGTCTATTCAGAAAGTTGAATCCCAGTACACAAATAACCCGAACATAGAAGAGAGGAGCTTACGACGACGTTTCGGTCCGACTTGGACCATTTACAAAGTCACACTAACACTTTGTAAATGGTCCAAGTCGGACCGAAACGTCGTCGTAAGCTCCTCTCTTCTATGTGCGGATTGTGTGTGTATTGTTCCGGTCACGGCATTGTGCCTTTTTTGTTATTGAATCCCAGTTTTACCCAAAAAATTGTATTATTGATGTCAGTTAACAAGTTAATATCGTGTTAATAACCCAGGTTCAGTCAAGAGGACTTACACCTAATAATCTAGAAATATGATCTTCAAATCTCTGGTAGGGATAAAAGCACGCTTGATTTATATTTTCAGGGCGAATTGCGGCCTTAACCAACGTCCATATAGAGATGTGGCAGACAAGGAAGAGGACGCATGCGTAGACCCTCTAGGTTTCCTGGATTATTAGGGATCATACAGAGCTGTGGAATGAGATTCAATCAGATCTGATTACATACAGGTATATTTTGTCAAGACAGACAACATGCGCACTATGAACATCTTTCAGCTATTTTAAACGAGAGAACTCACACCATGATGGGGATGGAATACCTCACCCGTTGAATATTTCCGCATGAATATATTAATAATAATACAGATAATAATGAAAATAATAATAATATAATAATAATAATAATAATAATAATAATAATAATAATAATAATATTAATAATAATAATAATAATAATAATAACAATAACAATAATAATAATAATAATAATAATAATAATAATAATAATAATAATAATAATAATAATCAATAACAATAATAATAATAATAATAATAATAATAATAATAATAATAATAATAATAATAATAATAATATTATTATTATTATTATTATTATAAATGAGATGGTGAAGTGTTGAGCACTTCCCGTTTCACTCAAGTAACCTTTGAGCGAAACGCTGTTTAATAATTGTTTAACCTGGTGTGTTAATATCAGTGAGAAACACGTACTAAACGGGGACGTCTAGAGCCGGTTACCTTTGCTCTAGTGAAAATTCCTTTCCATCTACAACATAACACTTGCTGAAGTGGCGGAGAACACTGACATCATTTGCAAATTTAAGAATATAAAAAAGGAGGAACACTGCAGCAGGCCTACCGGCTCATACTTGGCATGTCCTTATCAAACCCAAACCTACTAAAAAATATTCGCCCAACCCATTACCAATGTTATCCAGGGTCGAGACTTCCCAGGATCTCGGCAAATAGTAAAATGTTTGCCAAAACAAACACAGGCTGTTAATAAGGCGACACAACCTATACTCAACAATGGTTATAAAAATAACTTTAACCGATGCTGGCTTCCGTGTGCAGGATAAAGCCTTTCGTTTAAGGATTTCTTCACACGAAATGCTGAGCATAATGTAAGAGGTGAAATATTTTAATATGAAAGTACTGGGTGTATGTGATACCACCCGCTGCCTCAGGGCAGGTGTGGCAATCTTCGGTAGTGGAACAATGTGCCATTGTTGTCCATAATTATGTGAGTGGTGCGAATGGAAGGAGCGTGAGACTCGATGGAGCATAGGTAGGACCTCCTCTTATTTTTACTTATATGCTGGTATGCTCTTGCGATAGAGAATGTGTATGTTCTCGCAGTAGGTGATGTGTATGCTCTTGTAGTAGACGTCATGCGTGCTCTTCTAGTAGACGACATGTATGCTCTTGTTTAGTAAAAGGACACAAATGCAACTAATGTGACATTTTATTGTGGTAACGTTTCGTTCTCCAGGAGCTTTGTCAAGACGTTACAAACAATACATGGACACAGAGGGTATATATAGGCTTGGAGTGAGGTGTAGTATAAGTAGAGGTAGTAGTAGTAGTTATACATGTGGTGGAACAGTCAGCTGGTACATGAGAAGGAAAGGTTACATAAAGGTAGCATAAATATAGGTTGGGAAAATGTATATGGATGGATTTGAGAAGGCATGTTTCAGTGTCCCTCTATTACATAAGAACATAAGAAAGGAGGAACACTGCAGCAAGCCTGTTGGCCCAAACTGGGTATGTCCTTTTATGTAGTAGAAGTTATGTGATGGCAGGGTTTACTGTCTTCAAGAGGATTTTCGCTAAGACTTCAGAGATGATGAAGTTGCCTTTGTTTTGTTTAATTGTGTTAGAAACAGTGATTAATGTTGATTCAAGGCATTTGCGTCGGCGGATATTAGGTTCTTTAATCACTAGTCGGGCGTACCTGAATTTCATGAGACTATTGGCGGAATTTCGGTGTTGTAGGCAGTTGTTCAAGTTATCGTTCCTTCATGCATTATTGTGTTCACTGAAGCGTGTTTCAAAGTTTCTTCCTGTTTCACCTATATATATATCCTGTCATAGCCTCCACAGCGTATAGTGTAAACCCCTGCATTGACTGGTTCATGGTGCTTGGATTTTGTCCTGGTTAGATCCTTTATTAAAGTGCTGGAAGCAATGGTGACTCTAGTGTTAGCTTGTGCAAGTACTAAAGAAACGTTCAATGCAACTTGACTGTTGGGAAGAACTATACCTTTGTTAGGAGTGGTGTTGGTGCGTGGAGAATTAATAATCTGAAGAGCTCTTTTCTTGCAATCTTTGATGAAAAAGGAAGGAAAATGTAACTCAGTGAAGGTTTGGTGTATGTATGTACATTCCTCGTCAAAAAACTCAGGACTACAAATTCGGTAAGCTCTTAGGAAGAGCACTTTAGATCATTAATTATCCACGCTCCAACATTACTCCTAACAAAGAGTATAGTTCTTCCCAACAGTCAGGTTGTATTGAACATTTCTAAAGTACTAGCATAAGCTAACACTGGAGTCACCATCGCATCCAGCGATGTCTGTCCACCCTAGTTCTGTTTTAAATTACCAATTACTATTCGTTATTTAGTACTTATTAGCCTATTCTTTTTCATACAAGAAGGGTGGATCGTTCACAAATTTAGCTGGCGGTACCTGGAAACCAACATCAGACTCGCCGAAAACCAACATCAGACTCGCCGAAAACCAACATCAGACTCGCCGAAAACCACGCATAAGAACACAAGAAAGAAGGAACACTGCAGCAGGCCTACTGGCCCATGCGAGGCAGGTTCAAGTCACCCACCGGCCCAAGGCTAGTCAGGGCAGGTCACACCCACTTAAAGAAGGAGCATGGCATCAGACCCATCAACACAAGCTAGTTAAGTCCAACTCACACCCACCCACACCCACTCATGTATTTATCTAACCTAATATTTGCGACGCAGCCTGCAGATTGTCCAGCTCGTTGTGATGTTATGGCGTGTCTCCACCTCCTGTCTTCTCTATTAGAGATGTATCGGATGTGAAAATTTAGATATCCGCGGATGCGGATGTGAATGAGGATGTCTTACTTATTTTGCGGATGCAGATGTAAGAAATTGTGCGAATTTTCCGCTGATTTAAATGCGGATGCAGTTGCAGATATCTATTTACAATAAAATGCGGATGCGGATATAAGAATTTGTGCGGATGTTCCGCGAATGCGGATATCCGATACACCACTATAAAATATAATCCTGTTTACTGTGCTTCTTTCACTGGTCATACACTGATTTCGCATTATTATCTTCCTCGGGTGGCACATATCGCCTGCGCCACACTAGGCCTGCCGTCTAGCGCCGCTAATATCACTTTCAAGTTCACTTATAAAAGTGTGGCTCTCCCCACACTTATGTGGCTCAGGGTAACTTATAAACCTGTTCAGAGGTTGTTCACTACCCTTACACAATTAAGGATTTCTGCAGTAACCTTGGGTAGCCCTTAAAAACACTTTTATTCACAGAGAACTAAAGTTGTGAGACGTGTACGCGGTGTCCCGAAAGTGTGTGTGCTCACCTAGTTGTGGTTGTAAGGGTCGATTCACAGCTCCTGGCCCCGCCTCTTCACTGGCCGCTACTCGGTCACTCTTCCCGCTCCATGAGCTTTATCATACCTCTTCTTCAAGCTATGTATGGATCCTGCCTCCACTACATTGCTTCCCAGACTATTCCACTTCCTGGCAACTCTGTGGCTGAAGAAATACTTCCTAACATCTTCGTGATTCATCTGAGTCTTCAACTTCCAACTATGACTCCTTGTTGCTGTGTCCCATCTCTGGAACATCCTGTCTCCGTCCACCTTGTCGATTCCTCTCAGTATTTTATGTCGTTATCATATCCTCCCTATCTCTATTGTCTTCCAGTGTCGTCAGGTCGATTTCCTTTAACCTCTCCTCGAAGGACATACCCCTTGGCTCCGGGACTAGTCTTGTTGCAAACCTTTGCACTTTCTCTAGTTTCCTTACTGCTTGGCTAGGTGTGGGTTCCAAATTGGCGCTGTATACTCCAATATAGGCATAACGTACACAGTGTACAGGGTCCTGTATGATTCCTTATTAAGATGTCGGAATGCTGTTCGTAGGTTTGCCAGGCACCCGTATGCTGCAGCAGTTATTTGGTTAATGTGCGCCTCAGGAGATGTGCCTGGTGTTATACTCACCCCAAGATCCTTTTCTTTTAGTGAGGTTTGTAGTCTCTGGCCCCCTAGACTGCTCTCTGTCTGTTGTGTTATTTGCCTTTTCACAGTCTTCATGACTTTGCACTTGGTGGGGTTGAACTCCAGGAGCCAGTTGCTGGCCCAGGTCTGCAGCCTGTCCAGATCCCTTTGTAGTTTTTCCTTGTTCTCGTCCGACTAAATTCTTCTCATCAACTTCATATCATCTGCAAACAGTGACACTTCGGAGTCTATTCCTTCCATTATGCCCACAAATACCAGAAACAGCACCGGTCCTAGGACTGATCCCTGTGGCACTCCGCTCGTTACAGGCGCCCACTCTGACATCTCGTCATGCACCATGACTCGCTGTTGTCTTCCTGACAGGTATTCCTTGATCCATTGTAGTGCCTTCCCTGTTATCCATCCCTGGTCCTCCAGCTTCTGCACAAATCTTTTGTGTGGAACTGTGTCAAATGCCTTCTTACAGTCCAAGAAAATGCAATCTATCCACCCCTCTCTTTCTTGTCTTACTGCCGTCACCCTGTCATAGAACTCCAGTAGGTTTGTGACGAAGGATTTCCCGTCCCTGAAACCGTACTGGCTGTCGTTGATAAGCTCATTCCTTTCTAGGTGCTCCTCCACTCTTCTGATAATCTTCTCCATGACCTTGCATACTATACATGTCAATGACACTGTTCTGTAGTTTAATACTTCGTGTCTGTCTCCTTTTTTAACAATTGGGATTACATTTGCTGTCTTCCATACTTTAGGTAGTCGCCCTGTTTCGATAGATGTGTTGGAAATTCTTCATGCCTGTGTAATCCCCTTTCTTGTGGTTTGGCTTCATTCGTCCAGTCCTTCCTGCTTCCCTCTCCACTTGTAACTTTATGTATTCGAAGCTCAGAACTACATGATCACTGGCCGCTAGGAGTCTTTCATATGCAATGTCCTCAATATCTGCACTACTCTATGTGAATACCAGGTCCAGTCTCGCTGGCTCATCCTCTCCTCTCTCTTTGGTAGTGTCCTTTATGTGTTGGTACATGATGTTTTCCAGTACCACCTCCATCATCTTAGCCCTCCACATTTCTTGGCTCCAAGTTCTCCCAATCGATTTCCTTGTGGTTGAAGTCACCCATGATCAGTAGCTTTTCCCTGCTCGCACGAGCCCTTCTGGCCACTTCAGCTAGTGTGTCAACCATCACTCTGTTACTCTCATCATACTCTTGCCTTGGCCTCCTGCTGTTCTATGGTGGGTTATACATCACTGCAATTACCACATTAGGACCTCCAGACTGAAGCGCTCTTATTATGTAATCTCTTGCTTCTCCTCTGTCTCCACTCTTCAGCTCTTCAAAATCCCAAGCTCCATCAAAATCCCATCGGTTTTTGATGAGCAGTGCCTCTCCTCCACCCTCTCTGTTCCCTCTGTCTTTCCTCAGGATCTGATATCCTGTTGGAAAGATTGCATCTGTTATCATCCCTGTGAGCTTAGTTTCTGTGATATCTATGATGTCCAGTGATGCCTCTTTGGTTCTTTCGTGCCCCTTCCACATATTCGTTATTCCATCAGGAGGATGAAATAACGAGGAGGAGGAAGAGGTGGAGGGAGGGGGTGGAGGAGGAGGAAGAGGTGGAGGGAGGGGGTGGAGGAGGAGGAAGAGGAGGAGGGAGGGGTGGAGGAGGAGGAAGAGGAGAAGGGAGGGAGTGGAGAAGGTGGAAGAGGAGGGAAGGGTGTGGAGGAGGCCCTAACGGTCAGAAGATGCTGGTGGCTTAGTGCCCATTTGTGTGTTAGTGTGCTTATGCGTATGTACCCACGTGAGTGTGCCCGTGTGCGTATGTGTTTATGAGTCCTTCGTATGTACCCACGTATGTACTACATATGTACCCAATCACTTCGTTCACACTGTGAACTATGTATGCACTCCCTATGTGTGTTTGAAATTACTTCCAATTCTATACCCCTACTTGGCCTGCCCTACTCCTGCGTGCGCACGCACTACTGTGATAAAGATAAGATAAGATTTCTTCGGATTTTTTACCCCGGAGGGTTAGCCACCCAGGATAACCCAAGAAAGTCAGTGCGTCATCGAGGACTGTGTCTTATTTCCATTGTGGTCCTTAATCTTGTCCACCAGGATGCGACCTACACCAGTCGACTAACAACCCAGGTACCTATTTGCTGCTAGGTGAACATGACAACAGGTGTAAGGAAACACGTCGAAATGTTTTCACCCGCCGGGAATCGAACCCGGGCCCTCCGTGTGTGAAGCGAGAGCTCTAGCCACCAGACCACCGGGTGACCCAAAACTATCCTACCTTCTAAATGCTAAGTGCTGTATCTTTGATAATCACTCCAGAGCAGGGTTTGTGACCCCCAGCTACCAGCGATGCTGGGACGAACCTTATCACTCAACATGTCATATGCCACCACAACATAGGTACATTACGCCTGGCAGAGGTGTCGTCTTGATCCCAGCTGTATGATGACTCTCGCTGCTCCTGTCCTTCTCTTCAATTATTCTATTCTCATTACCCGTTTCACTATATACCAGGTGAACACTTTGAGTCCCTATTTTCCACACATTTCAAAAATAGGAAAACACCTGCTTTCGAGAAAAACAACTGGATATATTCCCTTCGATATTTTTTTCTTTTCTTTCCCCTCACTCTGTTTTATTATTCACTTATTCCTATATCGTTACTCCCCTCACTTTATGAGTCTTTATTATTCACTACCTCATCTATCCTTATTAATCTCTTATCACACTGGCTTAATCACACTCGTTCTGTTTGAATTTGGAGTTACTGGCTTGTGGCACCACCACCCACACCCGATACTAGGCTCACCTCACTCTCCTGGCACTGTTACTGGCTTGTGGCACCACCACCCACATCCGACACTAGGCTCACCTCACTCTCATGGCACTGTTACTGGCTTGTGGCACCGCCACCCACATCCGACACTAGGCTCACCTCACTCTCCTGGCACTGTTACTGGCTTGTGGCACCACCACCCACATCCGACACTAGGCTCACCTCACTCTCCTGGCACTGTTACTGGCTTGTGGCACCACCACCCACATCCGACACTAGGCTCACCTCACTCTCCTGGCACTGATTCCACTTTCAAATCGTTTTATACAAATTGTAGTCCTCACCTTCCTTTTCTGATTTAGGGCAGATTGTTAATCACTACTCAGGTTGTTCACTGACACTGACAGCTGTCGTGATCCTTGTAATGACCTTGGTGGGCCACAAAACTAAAACTAAATTCACGAGCACCATACGATGCTGTTATTCCCGCCGGTGTGTGTGTGTGTACTCACCTAATTGTGGTTGCAGGGGTCGAGACTCAGCTCCTGGCCCCGCCTCTTCGCTGTCCGCTACTGGGTCTCTGCTCTCCCTGCTCCATGAGCTTTATCATACCTTGTCTTAAAACTATGTATGGTTTCTGCCTCCACTATATCTTTCTCTAGACTATTCCACTTCCTGACTACTCTGTGGCTGAAGAAATGCTTCCTAACATCCCTTTAACTCATCTTAGTCTTCAGCTACCAGTTGTGTCCCCTTGTTTCTGTGTTCCCTCTCTGAAACATCCTGTCACTGTCTACCTTGTCAATTCCCCGCAGTATTTTGTATGTCGTTATCATGTCTCCTCTGACCCTTCTTTCCTCCAGTGTTGTTAGTCCTATTTCCCTCAACCTTTCTTCATAGGACAGACCCCTGAGTTGTGGAACTAGCCTTGTCGCAAACCTTTGCACTTTCTCTAGTTTCTTTACGTGCTTGACCAGGTGTGGGTTCCAGACTGGTGCTGCATATTCTAGTATGGGCCTGACGTACACGGTGTACAGTGTCTTGAACGATTCCTTGTTAAGGTAACGGAACGCTAATCCTTGTGAATGTCGATAGACACTGCTGTGTAGTGTGTGTGTGTGTGTGTGTGTGTGTGTGTGTGTGTGTGTGTGTGTGTGTGTGTGTGTGTGTGTGTGTGTGTGTATGTGTGTGTGTGTGTATACTCACCTAGTTGTACTCACCAAGTTGTGGTTGCAGTGGTCGAGTCATAGCTCCTGGCCCCGCCTCTTTACTGGCCGCTACTGGGTCACTCTTCCTGCGCCATGAGCTTTATCATACCTTTTCTTAAAGCTATGTATGGAACCTGCCTCCACTACATCGCTTCCCAAACTATTCCACTTCCCGACCACTCTGTGACTGAAGAAATACTTCCTAACATCCCTGTGATTCATCTGAGTCTTCAACTTCCAACTGTGTCCCCTTGTTGCTGTGTCCCATCTCTGGAACATTCTGTCTTTGTCCACCTTGTCAATTCCTCTCAGTACCTTATACGTTGTTATCATGTTTCCCCTATCTCTCCTGTCCTCCAGTGTCGTCAGGTCGATTTCCCTTAACCTCTCCTCGTAGTACATACCCCTTAGCTCCGGGACTAGTCTTGTTGCAAACCTTTGCACTTTCTCTAGCTTCTTCACGTGCTTGGCTAGGTGTGGGTTCCAAACTGGTGCTGCGTACTCCAGTATGGGCCTAACGTACACAGTGTACAGGGTCCTGAACGATTCTTTATTAAGATGTCGAAATGCTGTTCTTAGGTTTGCTAGGCGCCCATATGCTGCAGCAGTTATTTGGTTGATGTGCGCCTCAGGAGATGTTCCTGGTGTTATACTCACGCCAAGATCTTTTTCCTTTATTGAGGTTTGTAGTCTCTGACTCCCCTAGATTGTACTCCGTCTGCGGTCTTCTTTGCCCTTCCCCAATCTTCATGACTTTGCACTTGGAGGGGTTGAACTCCAGGAGCCAATTGCTGGACCAGGCTTGCAGCCTGTGTGTGTGTGTGTGTGTGTGTGTGTGTGTGTGAAGTGCCGAATAGGAAAAAAACTTGCTAATAAGGCAAGCGAAAATTTGTGTATGCAATAATTTCGCAAAAAATATTCTGAACCTAACGAAAAAAAAACATATTTCATTGTGTTTATTTTTTATTAAATTATTGTATACTTATCTAAAATATATTTAATTTAATTAGGCTAAATTAAATTGCGCTTGATATAATAAGGTTATGTAAGTTTTCTAACGTGCTTTTGGTACAAAATTATTAATTTGTGTACCTAGACGGGTTAGGACGTATGTGTACCTAGGTACACATGTGTACCTAGGTACACATAGGTGATTGTAACATGGTGATTGCTACTAGTTTAGTGGTTTACTGAATCAGGTTGTTGGTAAGATTTTAATGATAATGATAATAATTATGATGTTAGTGGATGATAGTTGATAATAATGATAGGAATGATGTTGACATTAAGAATTTTCTAGTTATTATAGGAAAGTAAACCTGACTAGGAGAATTCATACAGGCACATTAATTGACACTGAGAGTATTTACTGAATATTCTGGATGTTCTGTGACACCGGTTGACAAAGTGAGGGATTTCCCCTCTATTTCATTATTTAGAGGGTTGCAAATGAAGGTATGTAACGATCCACTATTGTACTGTAACTTTTACGTCACATGACCTGTTCCCGGCAGTTAGAAGCTTAGGGCTGGCTATTAAGTATCTCCTAGTCATTTTATCTCATGATATGTGCAAATTGTGAGGCCTACTTCACCCGACCCCATATGGGGTGGGGTGAGGGGGGGGACCGGTGTGTGGTTGACTGGCTGGTGCCACCGCACTGCCATACTCTGAAAACTTACCCTACTTCTCCTCTTGTTGCCCTTGCAACATTGCACAGTTCCTGATGACGCACTGAGAAGTGTGAAAGTACTTGAGCTAAAGATTTCCACCCTCCATGGCTTGTCTTGGATATTTTTTTTTTTTAAAAAAAAAAAAAATATATATATATATATATATATATATATATATATATATATATATATATATAACAGTAAAAAGGTGAAATGGTTTTCATTATCAATAAGTTGTGGCTTCAAGTCCTGTATGTGTAAAGATTCCGACAATATAAAGTTTAGAGAATTAGAACATTCAAACATATTTAAAAATCACAGGAATGTAATGATTGATTATCCTTAATAAAATTTTCTCGGGTTTCAAAATGAGGTTTCGTTAAAGGCTGAAAAGCAGAGTACGAGCGAATTGTTAAGGTGTTGAGAAAAACCATTTACAAGTAATATGAATATATGGTTCAAATACTACCGTTGATAACCTTTTTAATGGATAAATTGTCGTGTCCGTTGTAACAAATAATAATAATATTAATAATGAAATATCTTTATTTACTACAAGTACATGTACATGTTATACAGCCATAGCTGACATCAGTGACATACTACCATATAGAAAGCCGCTTGTTATGCAGAGGATTTCGGGCAAATTAAGTTAGTTTTGTTGCAGGATGCGACCCACACCAGTCGACTAACACCCAGGTACCAATTTTACTGATGGGTGAACATATACAACCGGTGTAAAGAAACACGCCCAATGTTTCTACCCTCACTGGGAATCGAACCCAGTAACTAGCCGTGTGACGCGAGAGCTTTAGCCACCAATATCTCGAGGTACTTAATATCTCTAATTTCCCATTAAAACTTTTCATCCAAATATCTCTTCATAATTGACTTTATTTCCATCAGTGAAAAGTTAGTTATCTTATTTACTTGCACTTCATAGTTAATCCAAGTAGAAGAAAGTAGAATTCTCCGATGTATAGGAATCCTAATGACATTAAATTTAAACAAGTAAGGAAACTATTTAGTTTGAACCTATACCAGTAAATATTAATTTACGAGACACAAAAGTTTGGAAATCATTAATAATGTTTGTAATTAAGATATCTTAGACCTCTACAGTAAATTTAATATTATTGTATTGAGAATTTAAATATTTAACATTATAACATGGGGTATATACCTGTTAGAATTTACCAACTTGTTTACCAAAATAGTGGAAAATGTATTAAAACAGGTGACTGAGTACATACTGGCGCTGTGTCAGCACAGTGTGCCCAGTCGTAACATTAGTGCTGGGAACTGTAACATTAACGTTATAGTAGTTGGCCAAAGCGTTTAGGGAGGTGCTTTGGTGTCGATCGATTGGAAATCGGAGCTTAGCACACTGGTGAGAAGTTCAGTGTGCCAGGTAATGCGCACAATGGGGCTTCGGTGAAAACTTAATTAACTGGATTGAAACTTTATTTAGAGAAGCGACGACGTGTGCGCAAGTACACGGAAGATCAGGGAAACGTATTCCCATGAGGAGAGAAAACTGGCAGGGTTGCCCAGTATTGCAAATTTTATTTGCATACATGTAGGAATCCTTTTATCGGATGGTGCAGCCAGAGGTTCTGGGAGGACAGCTAGAGATGAGATATGCCCGTCCATACTTAATTTTGAGAATATTATGGCAATTTTGGCGAAGGAGCAGACTGACCTCTGACGACTATAGATTGTTTTACAGTGTGCGACAAATATATAGATCATTTTAGTAATATCTCAAATACTTGACTCATGTCACTAGCAAAAGAAACTGGCGTGACATTGTTCTGCAAATGCTTCCTCTACTACGACTAAACAGTTGCAGTAAATACAAGACTAAAAGTGTAGAAAATGATGAAACACTACATCAGAAGCTAAAATAAAGATTCAACACGCTCAGGAGAAACTGAGATTTTGCGTCATGTCAGTGTAATAAATAGGATCGTTGCCCCAAGGCCTTATGTACCTCGAACATACTGTATATCCTATAGCGATGGCAGAAGTAAAGCTAATTCATGAGGTAGATTCTCCACTGATGCAAAGCACAAAATGCACTGAACTGGCACGTCGTGTATTAGAGCAATAGAAAAGTAATGGAGTCTTGAGACACAATCACAAGAAAAAAAGGTCGTTGCGAGTGTACCTTGAGCGGTTACAAATACATGTCTGTTTAGAGAAAGGAGAGATAACATATGCATCTGTACATAGTGTACATAAGGAACATGACGAGTAAAGTACACTGACCATCAGACACGTGCAGAATCAGGACTCTGATGGATCAACGTACTCTGATTGTCACCCATACACCTGCGCCTCAAAGACTTTGAAGATCTTGTACTCACTTATTTGTACTCATCTATTTGTGGTTGCAGGGGTCGATTCACAGCTCCTGGCCCCGCCTCTTCGCTGATCGCTATTAGGTCCACTCTCTCCCTGCTCCAAGAGCTTTATCTTACCTCTTTTTTAAAGCTGTGTATGGATCCTGCCTCCTGCCTTTAGATTGCTCCGCTTTCAGACAACTCTATGACTGAAGAAGTACTTCCTAACATCCCTGTGACTCATCCGTGATTTGAACTTCCAGTTGTGACTCCCTGAAACATTCTTCTCCTATCCACCTTGCCAATTAATCTCAGTATTTTATGTGTCCAATGCATGTATCAATGTGTGTCCCTGTGTGTATGTCCCGGTTCATGTTCTCACCTACTTATGGTTCCAGGGGTCGAATCACAGCTCCTGGCTGTGCTTCTGTGTATGTCCCGGTGCATTTTCTCACCTACTTGTGGTTGCAGGGGTCGAATCACTGCTCCTGGCTGTGCTTCTCTGGCTACAAATATTTAATAAATACGAACACACATTGGGGCCAGGAGCTGAGATTTGACCCTTGCTGGCACATGCTGGTGAGCACAAAGATGTACAAACTTGCACACTGTATTCAAGACTTACGTGTATGGGTCGTGTACTCTGATAATCCCAGAGTGATCAAGAAAAACAGTGTTGTCAAGAGTAAATTGTGTGATGTGGAAGGCTAACAGTAAGGCATGGGTCACGTGTCAGTGTGTGTCCCTGTGTATATGTTCTGGTGCACGTGTCCCGGTGTATGTGTCAGTATGTGTCCCTGTGTATATGTCTCAGTGTCTGTGTCTTGGTGCATGTGTCCCAGTGCGTGTGTCCCGGTGTATGTGTTAGTATATGTCCCTGTGTATGTGTCTCAGTGCATGTGTCTCGGTACACGTGTCCCAGTGCGTGTGTCCCGGTGTATGTGTCAGTATGTGTCCTTGTGTATATGTCTCAGTGTCTGTGTCTTGGTGCATGTGTCCCGGTGTATGTGTTAGTATATGTCCCTGTGTATGTGTCTCAGTGCATGTCTCGGTACACGTGTCCCAGTGCGTGTGTCCCGGTGCATGTGTCATGTGTGTCACCGTACGTATGTCTTAGTGCATGTGTCTCGGTGCATGTGTCATGTGTGTCACCGTACGTATGTCTTAGTGCATGTGTCTCGGTGCATGAGTCACAGTGCATGTGTCAGTGTGTGTCCCTGTGTATATGTCTCAGTGCTTGTGTCTTGGTGCATGTGTCAGTGTGTGTCCCTGTACTCACCTAGTTGTTGTTGCAGGGGTCGATTCATAGCTCCTGGCCCCGCCTCTTCACTGGCCGCTACTGGGTCACTGTCCCTGCGCCATGAGCTTTATCATACCTCTTCTTAAACCTATGTATGGATCCTGCCTCCACTACATCGCTTCCCAAACTATTCCACTTCCCGACCACTCTGTGACTGAAGAAATACTTCCTAACATCTCTGTGATTCATCTGAGTCTTCAACTTTCAACTGTGTCCCCTTGTTGCTGTGTCCCATCTCTGGAACATTCTGTCCCTGTGTATATGTCTCAGTGTATGTGTCTTGGTGCACGTGTCCCGGTGCATGTGTCAGTGTGTCTCTTTGTATATGTCTCAGTGCATGTGTTTTGGTGCATGTGTCTCAGTGTATGTGTCAATGAGTCCCAGTGTATATGTCTCAGTGCATATGTCTTAATGTATGTGTCCCGGTGCATGTTCCAGGGGCATGTGTCCATGTGTATATTTCGCAGTGCATTTGTCTTGGTGTATGTGTCCTGGTGCATGTGTTTTGGTATATGTGTCCCAGTATGCCCTGCTGGTTAGTGTATGTGTCCTGGTGAGTCCCATTGGCAGGTGCATGTATCATGGTGAATCAATAAATAGTGCATGTATTATGGTGGGTCCCGTTGATTAGTGCGTGTATCATGGTGAGTCTCGCTGTTTAGTTCATGTATCATTCTGTCTCTCTGGTTGGTGCATGTATCATGCTATGTCCCGCTGGCTGGTGCATGATCCATGCTGTGTCCCGCTGATTTGAGAATATATCATGCTCTGTATCGCTGGTTTGTGCATGTGTCATGCTCTGTACCGCTGGTTGGTACATGTATCATGCTGTGTACCGCTGGTTGATACATGTATCATGTTGTGTCATTATGGTTGGCAAATAACAAAAACAAAGATTACAACGTGTGTTTACATTTCATAATTTGTTTGGTACAAAGAAAGTCACTATCATGCCGGGGCTGTGTCAGGCTGGTCTTCCTCAGAGCCGGAAGATGAAGCCCACGTCAATATCATGCCGGGGCTGTGTCAGGCTGGTCTACCTCAGAGGCGGAAGATGAAGCCCACGTCACTATCATGCCGGGGCTGTGTCAGGCTGGTCTACCTCAGAGGCGGAAGATGAAGCCCACGTCACTATCATGCCGGGGCTGTGTCAGGCTGGTCTACCTCAGAGGCGGAAGATGAAGCCCACGTCACTATCATGCCGGGGCTGTGTCAGGCTGGTCTACCTCAGAGGCGGAAGGTGAATCCCAAGTCACTGTTATACCGGGGCTGTGTCAGGCTGGTCTACATCAGAGGCGGAAGATGAAGCCCACGTCACTGTTATGCCGGGGCTGTGTCAAGCTGGTCTACCTCAGAGGCGGAAGATGAAGCCCACGTCACTATCATGCCGGGGCTGTGTCAGGCTGGTCTACCTCAGAGGCGGAAGGTGAATCCCACGTCACTGTTATACCGGGGCTGTGTCAGGCTGGTCTACCTCACAGGCGGAAGGTGAAGCCCACGTCACTGTTATGCCGGGGCTGAGTCAGGCTGGTCTACCTCAGAGGCGGAAGATGAAGCCCACGTCACTGTTATACCGGGGCTGTCTCAGGCTGGTCTACCTCAGAGGCGGAAGGTGAAGCGCACGTCACTATCATGCCGGGGCTGTGTCAGGCTGGTCTACCTCAGAGACGGAAGGTGAAGCCCACGTCACTCTCAACTTTAATGAACATTCGTGACTGCTGAGACTTGTGATCTACAAATTTACGGTTGAGAGGATCTAAGGATCCACGGAGCTTCCAATCTACAGGTTCACTGTAGTAAGGAATCACGCATCTTTGGATACATGTATATTCAGGTTCACGGGTCGCTGATTGGCGGATCTATGAACCAACTCATAACCGAATCAACGGATCAGTGGACTTACAGATTTACGGCTCCACGAAATTGCGGATGTGCAGTTCTGGGTCCGGTGTGTAATACGATGCCCAGTACATATCAATATCGTTCACGATTCTCGTGAGCTCAGATTCCTCGTAGTTAGCACAGGGTTGAACGTGTATTGATTAATTTTGAGAGTTGCGAGTTAAAATCTGCAGGCACAATTCACTCACAATGGTTTGTGTACAACAAGTCAATAGGAATTAATAATTCTTAGTGACTAGCAGTAAAGCGATGGAGACTGGATGACATTACCATAACTGGGACCATTGACAACTAACTCACGCAATGCAGAGTAGAGAACCATTCACAACTAACGCACTCAGTGCAGTGGCTGGAACAATTCACAACTAACGCACTCATTACAGTGGCTGGAACAATTCACAACTAACGCACTCATTGCAGTGGCTGGAAAAAATCATAACTAATATAAAATTGGAAAACGAAAATTCGACATTTTCCAGCTAACTTAGAAAAAAAAATTGATCACGCCACTGGATGTAATAGGACTTCCTGCCCACATAAAAAAAGGAACATCATCAAACATCATTATCCAAGGATTCAATAGTAGTGGTTAATTGGATTATTAGCTCTAATGCGTACTGAATACACGAGGGTCATTAAGACTGCATGTCACCAGTACACCACCAGTCATGCGTGCTTTAAACAATGGGGATTAAACTAGGCTCTCAGTATATATATATATATATATATATATATATATATATATATATATATATATATATATATATATATATATATATATATATAAATAATATATATAGTAGTAAGGAGAAAAGTTAGCATATGAGAGGTTTTTACAAAGTAGAAGTGATGCAAGGAGGGAAGAGTATATGGAGAGAAAAGAGAGGTTAAAAGAGTGGTGAAGCAATGTAAAAGAGAGCAGATGAGAGTGGGTGAGATGTTATCAGCAAATTTTGTTGAAAATAAGAAAAAGTTTTGGAATGAGATTAATAAGTTGAGGAAGCCTAGAGAACAAATGGATTTGACAGTTAAAAATAGGAGAGGAGAGTTATTAAATGGAGAGTTAGAGGTATCGGGAAGATGGAGAGAATATTTTGAGGAGTTGTTAAATGTTGATGAAGACAGGGAAGCTGTGATTTCGTGTGTAGGGCAAGGAGGAATAACATCTTGTAGGAGTGTGGAAGAGCCAGTTGTGGGTGTAGGGAAGTTCGTGAGGCAGTGGGTAGAATGAAAGGGGTAAGGCAGCTGGGATTGATGGGATAAAGATAGAAATGTTAAAAGCAGGTGGGGATATAGTTTTGGAGTGGTTGGTGCTATTATTTAATAAATGTATGGAAGAGGGTAAGGTACCTAGGGATTGGCAGAGAGCGTGTATTGTTCCTTTGTATAAAGGCAAAGGGGACAAAAGAGAGTGCAAAAATTATAGGGGAATAAGTCTGTTGAGTGTACCTGGTAAAGTGTATGGTAGAGTTATTATTGAAAGAATTAAGAGTAAGACAGAAAGAAGGATAGCAGATGAACAAGGGGGCTTTAGGAAAGGTAGGGGGTGTGTAGACCAAGTGTTTACAGTGAAACATATAGGTGAACAGTATTTGGGGAAGGGTAAAGATGTTTTTGTGGCATTTATGGATTTGGAAAAGGCGTATGATAGGGTAGATAGGGGGGCAATGTGGCAGATGTTGCAGGTGTATGGAATAGGAGGAAGGTTGCTGAAAGCAGTGAAGAGTTTTTATGAGGATAGTGAGGCTCAGGTTAAAGTGTGTAGGAGGGAAGGGGACTATTTCCCAGTAAAAGTGGGCCTTAGACAAGGATGTGTGATGTCACCGTGGTTGTTTAATATATTTATAGATGGGGTTGTAAGAGAAGTGAATGCGAGGGTCTTGGCAAGAGGTGTTGGGCTAAAAGATAAAGAAGCAAATACAACGTGGGAGTTGTCACAGTTGCTTTTTGCTGATGACACTGTGCTTTTGGGAGATTCTGAAGAGAAGTTGCAGAGGTTGGTGGATGAATTTGGTAGGGTGTGTAAAAGAAGAAAATTGAAAGTGAATATAGGAAAGAGTAAGGTGATGAGGATAATAAAATAATAGGTGACGAAAGATTGGATATCAGATTGGAGTGAGAGAGTATGGAGGAGGTGAATGTATTCAGATATTTGGGAGTGGACATGTCGGCGGATGGGTCTATGAAGGATGAGGTGAATCATAGAATTGATGAGGGGAAAAGGGTGAGTGGAGCACTTCGGAGTCTGTGGAGACAAAGAACCTTGTCCATGGAAGTAAAGAGGGAATGTATGAGAGTATAGTTATACCAACGCTCTTATATGGGTGTGAAGCATGGGTGACGAATGTTGCAACGAGGAGAAGGCTGGAGGCAGTGGAGATGTCATGTCTGAGGTCAATGTGTGGTGGGAATATAATGCAGAGAATTCGGAGTTTGGAAATTAGGAGGAGGTGCGGGATTACCAAAACGATTGTTCAGAGAGCTGAGGAGGGGTTGTTGAGGTGGTTTGGACATGTAGAGAGAATGGAACGAGACAGAGTGACTTCGAGAGTGTATAAATCTGTAGTGGAGGGAAGGCGGGGTAGGGGTCGGCCTAGGAAAGGTTGGAGGGAGGGGGTAAAGGAAGTTTTGTGTGCGAGGGGCTTGGACTTCCAGCAAGCATGTGTGAGCGTATTTGATAGGAGTGAATGGAGGCATATGGATTTTAATACTTGACGTGCTGTTGGAGTGTGAGCAAAGTAACATTTATGAAGGGATTCAGGAAACCGGCAGGCCGGACTTGAGTTCTGGAGATGGGAAGTACAGTGCCGGCACTCTGAAGGAGGGGTGTTAATGTTGCAGTTTTATAACTGTAGTGTAAAGCACCCCTCTGGCAAGACAGTGATGGAGTGAATGATGATGAAAGTTTTTCTTTTCGGGCCACCCTGCCTTGGTGGGAATCGGCCGATGTGTTAATAAAAAAAAAATATATATATATATATATATATATATATATATATATATATATATATATATATATATATATATATATATATATATATATATATATATATATATATATATATATATATATATATATATATATATATATATATATATATATATATATATATATATATATATATATATATATATATATATATATATATATATATATATATATATATATATATATATATATATATATATATATATATATATATATTATATATATATATATATATATATATATATATATATATAAAATATATATATATATATATATTATATATATATATATATATATATATATATATATATATATATATATTATTTTTATTAAACATCGCATTCTTAAAAGGACTTATTTTAAATGAGTTCTTCATGACAGTTTACATTAGCAGACATATATATATATATATATATATATATATATATATATATATATATATTATATTATATATATATATATATATATATATATATATATATATATATATATATATAGTCGTGCCTAATAGGAAACTGTCAATTAGCAAGAACTCATTTAAAATTAAGTCCTTTCTAAAATTTTCTTATACGTTTAAAGATATATTTTTTCATTTATGTTAATGTAAAATTTTATAATTTTGTACCAAGAGAAACTTTGAAAACTTACCTAACCTTATTATAACAAGCGCAATTTAATTTAGCCTTATCCAACTAAATATATTTTTGATACGTTAACAATAATTTAATAATAAACAAACACAATGAAATATATCAATAGCTTGCAAAATTGCAGAAAAATGGAGGATGTCCAAGAAATACGTTCGAAGAGGACCTCCTTCAAGGCCTTGAAGGCGGTCCTCTGGGAACGTACTGCTTGGACATCCTTCTCTTTCTGCAATTTTGCAAGCTCCTGATTGTGTGTTGATTGCAACACGAAAGGCGTAGAGCTGTCATTCTGCTCTCCCCGTGGTTGTTTTTGCATCATGTGTTGCTTGGTTTCAGACATTTGCTTAATATATATATATATATATATATATATATATATATATATATATATATATATATATATATATATATATATATATATATATATATATATATATATATATATATATATATATATATATTCACATCACTTAGTAAATCCGTTTACTAATATATTAGATTAATAATTTTCATATTTATTTAAGAGTTGAAAGTGTCTCTTCCGACAACCAGCAGCACTGCGACAAAATTCCTCTGGGAAATAATACGAGATTTTCGTGAACCAGGAGTCGATTTATTGTGTCAGCTGGAGGCGCCGCGAGACTTGTTGCATATTTGTGTTTTCTATAAGAGACATTGTTGTCATATTGCTCAACCAAGGAAGAGAATATTCTTCTGGGTCACACACAATTCTCTGTCTTGCTAAGACACGACTCTCACCTTCCTGCTAACACACGACTCTCACCTTCCTGCTAATACACGCCTCTCACCTTCCTGCTAACACACGACTCTCACCTTCCTGCTAACACACGACTCTCACCTTCCTGCTAACACACGACTCTCACTTTCCTGCTAACACACGACTCTCATTTTCCTACTAACACACGACTCTCACCTTCCTGCTAACACACGACTCTCATTTTCCTGCTAACACGACTCTCACCTTCCTGCTAACACACGACTCTCACCTTCCTGCTAACACACAACTCTCACCTTCCTGCTAACACACAACTCATACCTTCTTGTTTCTTCACAAATCTCTCCTTCCTTCTCCCATACAATTCTTATTTCCATTTTTAATAGCAATCTCTCTAAGGATCATTAAGTTTATTCTTAACTATCACCACCTCATGTGACTTGCTGTCCGGTCAACTGTGTTTGCAATATCTTCACCCCCGCACAAGCAAAACATCAACATATCATTACATAAACACGAACTAAAAATGATAAAATGAATCCAATGTATCAGGAAAAGATATTTAAAAGTGCTACATAGATATGAGTGCGTGAATATTTTCTCAGAGTATATACAAGATTAGGTTAGGTTAGGTAAGATTCGTCAGGACACAGGACAAGTGCTTCCTGACGCGAGTCTTAGTTATATGATGACCCGCCACTGGAGTTATTGCTCATACAAGAGATGACAAGTTTCAGCCCATCGTACACCTCAGCTATTAACTGACTTTAAGTCTCATTGCTGTTAAACAAAGTCGTTGGAAAATGACCTGTTATTCATGAAATATTGTATTTGCGTCAAAAGATGGTATGGGACAATCACCTACAAGTGTCGTATTTGCTGGGTCCATATCAGAGAAGTGTGTTTGTGCCTGTGAATATGTCATAAGAACTCATGTATATCCATAGTGTAGCGATTAATGCATACTTGATGTTAATGGCCAAATGAATTGCGACATTAATAACTCACGTGCAGTCGATGGATTTCAAACTTAAACTAACTGTAATATTTGAAACTGCCTGAATTTCGAAAAGAGGGCGTCTTTTAAGGGTAGTTGTTAAATCGTGGTTTCGAAATTTTGAATTACTGCTCCTTAGCTTTTGGGTTGAAGTTTCGATCACATTAGACCCTCGTGTAAAGACTGTAGAGTGTGAAGAGAACGAAGAATGTGAAGAATGGAAAGAGTATGGAAAGTATGAATCCTCTCAGGAATGTGAAGCGCTAAAAGCTTGTGTGGCACGACCCTAGTGTCAAGTGTGTCAAGACTGTTGACGGTTTTGATAGACTTTAAGTGTGTGTGAAGAATGTGAAGAGTGTCAAGTGGGAAAACTATCAACATATATCAATAAATCAATGGTAAACACTGACAAGTTAATGAGTAAGACACACAACACCAGGATATCGTTACCGAGAGACGTTCCACCCGCACCGCAGAGCAAGAAGTGGTGAGATCCAGCAGTTGAAGACATTGTCACATGTGGGCAGAGTCCACTAAAGTGAGGTCCGTAAGATGAACCAGAGATTTAGCAATAAAGTTGTAGAAAACGCAGGGTGGGGGCACCTTAGCCAGGATAATGTATGATGTACGGTTGTATGATGTATGGCTGTATAATGTATGGTTGCATGATGTATGAAGGCATGATCTACGGTTATACGGTGTATGTCTGTATGATATATGGTTGTTTGATGTATGGCTGTATGATGTATAATGTGCGGTTGTATAGTGAACGGTTATATGATATATGATTTACGGTTACATGATCCACGGTTGTATGATGTACAGTTGTATGATGTACGGTTATATGATGAATGATGTACGGTTGTTTGATGTATGGTTGTATAATTTAAGGTTATATGATGCATAATGTACGGTTGTATATTGTATGATGAACGGTTGTATGATGTACAGTTGAATGATGTATGATGTACGGTTGTATGATGAAGGGTTATATGATGTACAGTTGTATGATGTATGATGCACAGTTGTATGATACAGGGTTGAACGATGTACTGTTGTATGATGTACGGTTGTATGATGTATGATATACGGTTGTATGATGTACGGTTTATTATGTACGGTTATATGATGTATGGTTGTATAAAGTACGGCTGAATGATGTACGGTTGTATAATGCACAGTTGTATAATGTACGGTTGTATAATGCACGGTTGTATATTGTACGGTTGTATAATGTATGGTTGTATCATGTACAGTTGTATAATGTACTGTGGTTTAATGTACGGTTGTATAATATAATGTTGTATAATGTACGGTTGCATATTATACGTTTGTATGATATACGGTTACATGATGTATGATGTACGGTTGTATAATGCACTGTTGTATGATCTACGCTATACCTGCATCGATATTAAAAGTCAAAAGTGGCTTAGGGTTGGTTTGAACTTTACCAGAGCATAAACTGATATGCAAATCTGAAACCGTGTGGGTCATACAGGACAAGGAGTGGGTGAGGATCGATACTCCGTCTGCTAATTGCAAGACAGAAACTCTACTTGCAGAGTCAGGCTTCCCAATTGAGAAAATGGGAGAGGAGAGTATTCAGAGATTGAAGTGTTTTGTTTGACCACTGTTTCTGTCGTTATGTGCAGTATTTTCTTTTTAGCCTAAAATACATTTGGTGAAATTGCTCTGGTTCTTATCTTCATCTGTGGCTGATGCAACTTGATAAAATAAGTGTCAGATCAACAAGGCTGTAATTACTGTGTGAGCTAAGGGGCCGCTTAGAGCAACAGTCTGTTTTAACATAATGGTTATATGAGGATAGAAACTTGATTCAGAGAGGACAGCAGTGGTAGAGAACCCCTCGAAATCACTGACAGGCAAGTTACGGGCATAATAAAGAAAGGCAGCAAAAGAGATACTGCTCTCTGATGTGTTAAATGTGATCCTCAGGGACGGTATGTTGGACTGAGAGATGTGTGGTGAGGTGGCCGCGAGGTGTAGTCTCGTCCTTATAAACCTTCCCCTTCATCTTTTATTTTTATAGTTCCTTGATAATGTGAGAAATCACGAAAGCGCTTGAATTTTACTATTTTTCACAGTGGTTATTCTGCACGTATGTTATATATATATATATATATATATATATATATATATATATATATATATATATATATATATATATATATATATATATATATATGCAGAATAACCACTGTGAAAAAAAAATAGTAAAATTCCAAGCGCATTCGTGTCATGTGTCTTTCGCTCACCATGAGCAGGGCCAAAGCAGCATGGGTTCGACTCCTTGGTTAGTCGCAGTGTTGTTATTGATCAATACCGCTCGTTCGTGGGTATTGAACGGGGGGAGTAGAATAATAGCTCATGGCCTTTCGTGTTGCAATCAACACATCATCAGCAACCTTAGAACCTTGCTGAGAGGTAATGATGAATTAATTAAACAGTTATCGGCAAGATTTGCGACGCTCCCTTACATGTACGGTTTGATTACAACCCACAAGAGCAGTTTTCCAGCCAGACCTATAATTTGTTCTTTAGGATCTTCATCATATGCCTTGTCAAAATGGTTGGTAAAAATATTAACTCCTTTGTTTGGCAACATTTCTGAAGCCAACTTAAAAAACAATGTTGATCTCATCGACAAATTGCAAAATGTTAACATGTCTAATGATTTTACACTTGTTAGTTTTGATGTCACTGAGTTGTTCACGAGAGTCCCTGTTCCTGACTTGTTATCTTATTTGAAAGAAAAATTAGATGAGTTCTCTTTGACTTTTGATAAAAATACCATTAATGAATTGATTAAGCTGTGAGTAGTTGATTGCAAGTTTGAGTGAAAATACTATGCTCAAAAACGGGGAATAGCTATGAGTAATCTATTGTCTCCCTTACTGAGCAATCTGTATATGGAATTTTTCGAGTCTAAACTGTTGAAAGATATCCTGGTGTACAGCTTAATGGTTCAGATATGTGGATGACATCTTGTGTCTTTGGCCAAATGATATGGCCCTTGATACATGTTTACCAAGACTTAACACTTTAGTCCCGTCTATTAAATTCACCGTGGAGAAAGAAGTGGACTGTAAACTTCCATTCTTAGATGTGTTGATACACCGAGTTGATAAAAAGTTTAAGTTTACAGTATATATGGAAGGCCACCAATGTGTGCTCATACATTCACTAGTATTCCAACCATGAGACTAGAGTCAGAAGGAGTGTATTTCTTACTATGTTTTAGAGAGCCTATAGTGTGTGCAGTCCGGAGTTCCTAGATGAAGAAATTAGAAAAATATTTGACATTGGAATGAAACTGAGGTATCCTAAGGTATGCTAAGAAAACGTATTATAGAACAGAACGTAGGATAACACCTCAGACCAAGAATGTGCTGGTCCTCCAATATAATGAGAATTTATCTATCTTGCCGAATGCTCTAACAAGATTTAATATACAAGTAGTATTTAAAAATTCACGGACTGTTAGAAGCATCCTGATAAAGAATGCACACCAACAACGTGTTGGTGGTGTCTACAGAGTTGGTTGCAATGGTTGCAGTCTCTCCTATTTGGGACAAACGGGGAAATCATTGGAGGTGAGAATTTCCAAGCACCATTATTCAATACTACAGCACAGGAGTCGAACGCAATTTTCAACCATATCAGAGCTTGTAATAACCTGGCAAATTGGTGGGAAGCAAGAGTCATCTTCCCTTGTTCCTCCTGACTTGAAAGGAATTTTGAAGAATCGACAATTATTAAGCATGATAGGTATTCATTATACAATATCAGTGATGGTTTGTTCAAATTAGATGCGTTTTTAGTTTAATCAATAGTACACAGTTTAAAACTGGGCTCTTACATGAATGCATTAGACTGTCTTAAATGTAGTGCCACACCGAGGAATTAGGGCTTATTTTTCCTGAAGTTTTTGAAGGTTGAACCAGAGTTTGACATAGTATTATGTGGGTTGAACATCTGTGGCCGTCTTTCTTGTTATTGCAGATGCCTCCCCCTTTAAATGAGTTTATTTTAATGAGCCCCATTTCCTTTTCCTTTACATAACTTTTAGAAGTCTCCCCTCTAAATGTTACCGTTTTCTCGTCAATTTAAATTGACACATTGTCCCTTGGAAGGCTACTCTATAATTGCCAGGGACTTCAGTATCACTCACAATATATTTATGTGTGTAATGTTATTGATGCCAAAGCTGAATATAATCGATTTTTTTATTATTGCCACGTTAATTTCGTACAGGCTATTACAATCTCAATGCTTGTGGGATTTTTCTAATGCCATAATATTCATCCTTCTGGATGTGTGCAGTGTTGTGCCTAGGGGCAAATCCTGTATCCTCCTCTCTCCCTCCCTCACTCACTCTCTCCCTCCCTCACTCACTCTCTCCGGTGAAGACGGTCCTCTGGGAACGTACTTGCTTGGACATCCTGCTCTTTTCTGCAATCTTGCAAGCTCCTGATGATGTTTGATTGCAACACGAAAGACCTAAAGCTATCATTCTACTTCCTTCGTGGTTGTTTTGAATCCTGTATCGCTCTGTTTGCGATATTTGCGTTATTGTTAAATTAGCAAGAACTCATTTAAAATTAAGCCCTTTCTAAAAATTTATCTTATATGTTTAAAGATATTTTTTTTCATGTTAATGTAAAAATTAATAATTTTGTACCAAAAGATCCTTAAAAAACTTGCCACACCTTATTATAAAAAGCGCAATTTAATTTAGCTTAACGCAACTAAATATATTTTAGATAAGTTTACAATAATTTAATAATAAACAAAGACAATGAAATATATTTTTTCGTTAGGTTCAGAATGATTTTTGCAAAATTATTGCATACACAAATTTTCGCTTGCCTTATTCAGCAAGAAGAGCATTGCTATCTAAGCCAAAATCTCGAGTTTTACCTATTCGGCACGACACACAGCTTTTATATATATATATATATATATATATATATATATATATATATATATATATATATATATATATATATATATATATATATATAATTTTTTATATATTCGCCTGCATGCATTAAGCGACCCATTTCGGAAGGCTCTATGTCAGGGTTTCTGAAGAGTACCTCTTGGAGTTGCAGGAGATCCTCTGGCTTATTGTGATCCTGCTGTGGTGTCTGCTGTGATGCGGCTACCTCACATAGTGGAGGTGATACAGCAGTAATGGAAGCTGAATGTCAGTGGCATTCTGAGGAGAATGGTGTCTCTTCCAGGGATTCATGATTCCGAGTGTGTTATGACAACATATGATGGTTTTATGCAATGGTGTAGGTATGTGGCCATGACTGAGATGATACAAGTATGTGGCTATTGAATATGTATCCGGGAACTAAGCGAGGATGAGAGGGGGCGTATAAGCGCAAATTTCACTGATAAAAAAAAAATATTTCTGAGGTGCTGGCTATTATCTTTAGCAGACAAAGCCCTGAAATACATGATTAATTTGACATCTCTCACTGGAATATCCTTCGGGTATCGTTGGTATGCTTGATCAGTGTGAGGAAATATTGGGATATTTGTGCCCACAGCGTCCTACTGCGATGGTTGTATCGCTTACAAATGATGCCACACTGCAAGACGGCTTTCCTCTGCAGGCTGCTGACTATAAAGGCTCCGGAGTGTGGTGTTATGCCTTGTCGAGTGGGCAGTTAGGTGTGCCTGGACGTAATTGCATTGTTAGGAATTCTGTGATTGCTAATAACGTTAATGCGATTCGGGAGCATTGTGGATATGGTGCCTTTTCTCTCCCGGACGATCATTGGTGTTTGCAGCTGCTAACAGCCTCAATTTGTTTCGGATAATTGGAACTGAGTTTAGATGCAGGTGTGGCTAGGTGGAAACGTTTAATACACACATAGACAAGCACACACACACACACACACACACACACACACACACACACACACACACACACGCACAGGGTAGACTGCATCTTCCCCTGAACGAATCTGCTTGGGCCTCGAACTCCTTTCTGCAACATTGCAAGCTTCTGATAATTGTGTCGATTGCAATTCCCTCTCTGGTTGTTCTGCATCTTGTGTCGTTTGTTCGCGATTTTTGCATCATGTACATTTGTATAGAACCTGTTTCAAGGAAGAAGAAGTGAATACCTGAAGAAGGATTTAGGGATCAGCGCCCCCGCGGTCAGGTCTGTGACCAGCCCTAAAATCTCAGAACAAAATTAAGCATTTAGAAATGTTACTGGTGATGTAACAGTACAATAACACAAGACAAAACTGGTTGAAATTGATTTGAGAAATAAGAAAGAAATACAGAAAATATAGAGTAATAAGACAATTTCATTTGCATAATATTTGCCTAGAGTTAACTCATTTTCAAAAAGACTCAATGAAGTTAAAAAAAAATTGGAAACTAATTAAATCCTTTATCTTCATTAAGCCTTCTTGGTAACGTGTTAACTTTATGCAAATCTTATGTTAGTATCAGTGGATTGTTATTCTATATTTTCTAGCAATTTACATACATTAACGTTATATGTAACATTCACAAATGCTTAATTTTGTTCTGAAATTTTTAGCTTCACTTTACCTACTTTGATACATATGTCGTGATGAATAGGAAAAACTGGTCAATTAGCAAGAACTCATTTAAAATTAAGTCCTTTCTAAAATTTTATCTTATTCTTTTGAAGACATGTTTTTCATTTATGTTTATGTAAAAATAATAATTTTGTACCAAAAGAACCTTAGAAAACCTACCTAACCTTATTATAACAAGGGTAATTTAATTTAGTCTAATTCTTCTAAGTATATTTTAGATAATTTACAATAATGTAGTAATAAAGAAACGCAATGAAATTTAATTTTTCGTTAGGTGCATAATGATTTCTGCCAAATTATTGCATACACAAATTTTCGCTTGTCCTATATGCCTTCTTGCCCTTATATGCCTTTTTGCCCTTATATGCCTTCCTGTTGATGTTTTGTATTTATAGTTCCTTGATGATGTGAGAAAGATACGAAAGCGCTTGGAATTTCGTTATTCTTTCACAGTGGTTGTTCTGAATATATATATATATATATATATATATATATATATATATATATATATATATATATATATATATATATATATATATATATATATATATATATATATTATATATATATATATATATATATATATATATATATATATATATATATATATATATATATATATATATATATATATATATATATATATATATATATATATATATATATATATATATATATATATATATATATATATATATATATATATATATTTATACACATCGGCCGATTCCTACCATGGCAGGGTGGCCCGGACAAGAAAAACTTTCATCATCATTCACTCCATCACTGTCTTGCCAGAGAGGTGTTTTACACTACAGTTATAAAACTGATACATTAACATCCCTCCTTCAGAGTGCAGGCACTGTACTTCACATCTCCAGGACTCAAGTCCGGCCTGCCGGTTTCCCTGAATCCTTTCATAAATGTTACTTTGCTCACACTCCAACAGCACGTCAAGTATTAAAAACCATTTGTCTCCATTCACTCCTATCAAATACGCACATGCATGCTTGCTGGAAATCCAAGCCCCTCGCATACAAAACCTCTTTTACCCCCTCTCTCCAACCTTTCCTAGGCCGACCCCTACCCCGCCTTCCCTCAACTACAGATTTATACACTCTCGAAGTCATTCTGTTTCGTTCAATTCTCTCTACATGTCCGAATCACCTCAACAACCACTCCTCAGCTCTCTGGATAATAGTTTTGGTAATTCCACACCTCCTCCTAATTTCCAAACTCTGAATTCTCTTCATTATATTCACACCACACATTGACCTCAGACATGACATCTCCACTGCCTCCAGCCTTCTCCTCGTTGCAACATTCATCACCCATGCTTCACACCCATATAAGAGCGTTGGTATAACTATACTTACATATTCGTGCCGAATATGTAAAACATGCGATTTTGGCTTAAATAGCAACGCACTTCTTGCCGAATAGACTAATAAAAATTGTGTATGCAATAATCTCGCAAAGATCATTCTCAACCTAATTAAAAGAAATATATATATATATATATATATATATATATATATATATATATATATATATATATATATATATATATATATATATATTTTATATCATTGTGTTCGTCTATTATTAAATTTTTAAACTTACATAAAATACATTTAGTTGGAATAGTCCAAATTTAATTGCGCTTGTTATAATAAGGTTAGGTAAGTTTCTAAATTTTTTGTTGGTACAAAATCATTAATTTTTATAATAACATAAATGAAAAAAATAAATCTTTAATGAATAAAAAATATTTTAAAAAGGATCTAATTTTAAATTAATTCCTGCTAATTGACCAATTTTACCTATTCGGCAAGATATATACCTGAGAGAGTTCCAGGGGTCAACGCCCCTGCGGCCCGGTCTGTGATCAGGCCTCATGTTGGATCAGAGCCTGATCAACCAGGCTGTTACTGCTGGCCCCACGCAGTCCAACGTACGAACCACAGTCCAGTACAGTAGCCAGGGGCCGAACCCATGATGCTTTGGCCCGCCTCATGGTGAGCGAAAAAACATGATACCTTAGACCACTGAACACACAATCCTTAAGAGTAGCGCATCCAGTAGGACTGAATATATATATATATATAATATATATATATATATATATATATATATATATATATATATATATATATATATATATATATATGTCGTGCCGATTAGGTAAAACTTGCGATTTTGGCTTAAATAGCAACGCTCACCTTGCCATATAAGACAAGTGAAAATTTGTGTATGCAATAATTTCGCCAAAATCATTCTGAACCTAACTAAAAAAATATATTTCATTGTGTTTGTTTATTAATAAATTAATGTTAACGTATCTAAAATATATTTAGTTGGGTTAGGCTAAATTAAATTGCGCTTGTTGTAATAAGGTTAGGTAGGTTTTAAAAGTTTCTCTTGGTACAAAATTATAAATTCTTACATTAACATAAATGAAAAAAAAATATCTTTAAACGTATAAGAGAAAATTTTAGAAAGTACTTAATTTTAGATGAGTTCTTGCTAATTGACCAGTTTTACCTAATCGGCACGACATATATATATATATATATATATATATATATATATATATATATATATATATATATATTGTGTGTGTGTGTGTGTGTGTGTGTGTGTGTGTGTGTGTGTGTGTGTGTGTGTTAGTTAACATTTTGTCCTAGGTACATGTCGATTAGACACTAGGCCTGTTGTATGTGTATGTGTGTGTAAGGAAACACTTCGAAATGTTTCCGCCCCGCCGGGAATTGAACCCGGGCCCTACGTGCGTGAATCAAGAGCGCTAGCCACCATGCCATCGGGGCGTGTGTGTGTGTGTGTGTGTGTGTGTGTGTGTGTGTGTGTGAGTGGGTGTGTTAGTTACCATTTTGTCCTAGGCACATGTCGATTAGACACTAGGCCTGTTGTATGTGTGTGTGTGTGTGTAAGGAAACACTTCGAAATGTTTGCGCCCCGCCGGGAATTGAACCTGGGCTCTCCGTGCGTGAAGCGAGAGCTTTAGCCACCAGGCCACCGGGGCTCTGCTCACCAAGTTGTACTCACCTAGTTGTGGTTGCAGGGGTCGAGTCATAGCTCGGGTGTGTGTGTGTTTGTGTGTGCACTCTCCTAGTTGTGATTGCTACCTGGAGTCTACCTGGAGAGAATTCCAGGGGTCAACGCCCCCGCGGCCCGGTCTGTGACCAGGCCTCATGTTGGACCAGAGCCTGATCAACCAGGCTGTTACTTCTGGCGGCACGCAGTCCAACGTACGAACCACAGCCCGGCTGATCAGGTACCGACTTGAGGTGCCTGTCCAGTGCCTGCTTGAAGACAGCCAGGGGCTTGTTGGTAATCCCCCTGATGTACGCTGGGAGGCAGTTGAACAATCTTGGGCCCCTCACACTTATTGTGTTGTCCCTCAACGTGCTAGTGGCACCCCTGCTCTTCATTGGGGGGATGTTACATCGCCTGCCGAGTCTTTTGCTTTCGTAGGGAGTGATTTTTGTGTGCAAGTTTGGTACTAATCCCTCGAGAATTTTCCATATGTATATAATAATGTATCTCTCCCGCCTGCGTTCTAGAGAGTACAGGTCGATTCACAGATCCTGGCCCCGCCTCTTCACTGGTATCGTCTAGGTGACTATTCCTGCTCCATGAGCTTTATCATACCTCTTCTTAAAGCTATGTATGGATCCTGCCTCCACTACATCACTTCTGAGATCATTCCACTTCCTGACAACTCTGTGACTGAAGAAATACTTCCTAACATCCCTGTGATTCATCTGAGTCTTCAACTTCCAACTGTGACCTCACGTTGATGTGTCACATCTCTGGAACAATCTGTGTATGTCCATCTTTTCGATCCCTCTCATTATTTTATATCTCGTTATCATATCCCCCCTATCTCTCTTGTCCTCCAGTGTCATTTGATTGATTTCTCTTTAGCTCTCCTAGTAGGACAGACCCCTTAGCTCCGGGACAAATTTTGTTGCAAACCTTTGCATTTTCTCTAATTTATTTACGTGCTTGGCTAGGTGTGGGTTCCAAACTGGTGCTGCGTACTTCAATATGGGCCTGACGTACACGGTGTACAGGGTCCTGAACGATTCCTTTTTGAGATGTCAGAATGCTGACCTTAGGTTTGTCAGGCGCCCGTGTGCTGCAGCAGTTATTTGGTTGATGTGCGCCCCAGATGTGCCCGGTGTTATACTCACCCCAAGATACTTTTCCTTGAGCAAAGTTTGTGGTCTCTGGCCCATAGACTGTACTCTGTCTGCGGTCTTCTTTGCCCTTCCCCAATCTTCATGACTTTGTACTTGGTGGGGTTGAACTCCAGGAGCCAGTTGCTGGACCAGGCTTGCAGCCTTTCCAGATCCCTTTGTAGTTCTGCCTGGTCCTCGTTCGATTGAATTCTTCTCATCATCTTCACATCATCTGCAAACAGGGACACTTCCAAATCTATTCCTTCCGTCAAGTCGTTCACAAATACCAGAAACAACACTGGTCCTAGGACTGACCACTGTGGAACCCCTCTCGCCACAGGCGCACACTCTGACACCTCGCCACGTACCATGACTCGCTGATGCCTTCCTGACAGGTATTCCCTGATCCATTGCAGTGCCTTCCCTGTTATCCCTGCTTGGTCCTCCAGCTTTTGCACTAATCTCTTGTGTGGAACTGTGTCAAACGAGTTCTTACAGTCCAAGAAACAGCAATCTACCCACCCCTCTCTCTCTCTTGTCTTTCTGCTGTCACCCTGTCAAAGAGCTCCAGTAGCTTTGTGACGCAGGATTTCCCATCTCTGAAACCGTGCTGACTGTCGTTGATAAGCTCATTCCTTTCTAGGTGCTCCACCACTCTTCTCCTGATAATCTTCTCCATGACCTTGCATACTATACATGTCAGTGACACCCACAATCAGCAGCTTTGCCCTGCTCGCATGAGCATTTCTGGCCACTTCAGCCTGTGTCAACCATCGCTGTGTGTGTGTGTGTGTGTATATATCTTTTTGTCTGTGTCTGTGTCTGTGTCCGTGTGTGTGGATAAAGTTCTTTTTCTCTCAGGTGATTCAATGTTCCACCCACCTTTTTCTCTCGTCACATGTATGGTGCACTTCGTCTTTCACAGACCCGTAAACCAACAAGTCCACTATCAAATATCTGAACATATTTACTTCCTTCATACTCCCTCTCTCCTTTCTGATATCCAGTTGTTCCTACATTATCTAAAAAAAAAACGAACTATGTTATAGCAAAGAGCAACAGGAAACTCCCACTTCTTATTAAATTTGTTTTCTTTTTAATCCCTCATCCCTCCCCATCACCCCAGCATTTACGTCTTAGCATGGTAAACAACCATGGTGACATCACACATCCCTTTTAAAGGAAAATAATCCTCCATCTCTCCAACACACCCTAACCTGAATCTGCTTTACTGCTATATCTTTACCTACTATCTACTCCATACACATGCAACATCTGCAATATTGCTGTCCTGTCTACATTATCACATGCCTGTTCTAAATACATAAATGCAATGAATAGTTGCTACCTTTATCTAAATATTTTTAACTTAAATACTTCAATGTAAACACTTGGTCAATACATCCTCTACCCTTCTTAACTCTTCTTTTTCCACTGAAAACTTTTCTTATTCTTACTTTTACAAATATAACTCTACAAATCACTTTATCTGGTATTATCAACAGGTTTATTTCCCTATCATTCTTACACTCTTTTTATGTCCTTCCGATAAACTAAAGAATTTTGCATGCGCTTTTTTTCCTTCCTTGGTACCCTACCTTCTGTCTTGAAGATGCAACTCCAAAACTATATAATTTCTATATTCTAGAAACCTATCAAATCTTCTCTTTTTCTCCTTCATCAGCCTTTTCACCTCATCATTCCACCAATTGCTTCTCTTCCTCTTCGCACCCAGAGTAATTTTCCCAACACTTCTGCTACGCTCTCTAACACTGCCTTTAAATCTATCTCGTCGACTCCTCCTCTATAGTCTCTCTAGCTCATTTTTCTCCACTAGTTACTCTTACGTTGCCTAGTCTTCTCCTTTATTCACTTTCTATTCATTCTGACCCACTGATGACAGTCTCTTTGTAATCCATCTATTTTTCTACTCTCACTGTAGTTACCACAATAATGATCTTATGTATGTATCACCTGTCTAAAAACATGTATAGCAACATTATTTTTCTACTAATACATAGTCTCTGCCCTACATCGCGACTCATGTGCTTATTCTCTTTTCCTTAAAATAAAAATTGCCTATAGCAAACCTCTTTTTTATTCATAGTTCAATTAAAGGATCCCGTTATCATTTATCCCTGCACTCCAACTTTACCAAATGTTCCTTCTGTGGCAGCCACATTTAGGTCCCCCACAACAGTTATTTTCTCACATGTTTCACAAATCCCTAAACGCTCTCTTAACACCTCCCAAAATCTCTCTCATTTCAAACGTATAAGCCTTAATTATTTTCTAATCTCTGGGCCAGATTAGAAAATAGTTAATATTTTGATTAAGTAATATTTAGTTAAACACTTATGAGTGATTATCCCTCATAAAGAATTTATACTAAAAATATAAGAAAAAAAAACAAAAAAATCTTAATATTTTGGTTAAGCAATTTTCAGGTAAACGCAGTACTGTCAACATTGTTTACAATACTGATGTTATTAAGCAAAACTCCCAGACGGTAGTTATAAAAAATAATTTTCGGAAGCTCAACTTATATCTAGCACTTGTGGATTTGAAACAATATTAGCTGAGCGCCTGGTCATCTAGGCACAGGTCACACGCAAGTCGACATTAATGTATCAGGTCACACGCAAGTCGACATTAATGTATCAGGTCGCACGCAAGTCGACATTAATGTATCAGGTCACACGCAAGTCGACATTAATGTATCAGGTCGCACGCAAGTCGACATTAATGTATCAGGTCACACGCAAGTCGACATTAATGTATCCGGTCACACGCAAGTCGACATTAATGTATCAGGTCACACGCAAGTCGACATTAATGTATCAGGTCACACGCAAGTCAACATTAATGTATCAGGTCACACGCAAGTCGACATTAATGTATCAGGTCACACGCAAGTCGACATTAATGTATCCGGTCACACGCAAGTCGACATTAATGTATCAGGTCACACGCAAGTCAACATTAATGTATCAGGTCCACGCAAGTCGACATTAATGTATCAGGTCACACGCAAGTCAACATTAATGTATCAGGTCACACGCAAGTCGACATTAATGTATCAGGTCACACGCAAGTCAACATTAATGTATCAGGTCACACGCAAGTCAACATTAATGTATCAGGTCACACGCAAGTCAACATTAATGTATCAGGTCACACGCAAGTCGACATTAATGTATCAGGTCACACGCAAGACAACATTAATGTATCAGGTCACACGCAAGTCAACATTAATGTATCAGGTCACACGCAAGTCAACATTAATGTATCAGGTCACACGCAAGTCAACATTAATGTATCAGGTCACACGCAAGTGAACATTAATGTATCAGGTCACACGCAAGTCAACATTAATGTATCAGGTCACACGCAAGTCAACATTAATGTATCAGGTCACACGCAAGTCAACATTAATGTATCAGGTCACACGCAAGTCAACATTAATGTATCAGGTCACACGCAAGTCAACATTAATGTATCAGGTCACACGCAAGTCAACATTAATGTATCAGGTCACACGCAAGTCGACATTAATGTATCAGGTCACACGCAAGACAACATTAATGTATCAGGTCACACGCAAGTCAACATTAATGTATCAGGTCACACGCAAGTCAACATTAATGTATCAGGTCACACGCAAGTCAACATTAATGTATCAGGTCACACGCAAGTCAACATTAATGTATCAGGTCACACGCAAGTCAACATTAATGTATCAGGTCACACGCAAGTCAACATTAATGTATCAGGTCACACGCAAGTCAACATTAATGTAACGATAATTAGGAAACCTGTAAATGGTTGCCAGAATTTTTCCTTCTTATTTTTTTCTTTTCTTTCTCTAGCTTCTCGTTTTTAGTTCGTTCATAATACGAGAAGTTCTCATGCGCTCGGCTACAAATTTTAAATTTTGAAATACGGTAACCACGCCCTTATTCTAGAAGCAGTTGGCATGCCTAATGACCAGGGTATTAGGACCTATTACCAGCATCCTGGTAATGGGTCCTAATACTCTGATGGTTTCCAAAATCCTCTGTGGTGTTGCTTCAACCGTTCAAATAAGTTGCTTCGTAATTCCATGACGGCGGAGAGTGAAATTCAAGTAGGTGTACATGTGCCATATTTATGTGTAAAATTGTGGTATTCTGATCCCCGTTAAATCAAGGATTTCGGTATTTAACGGCTAAAGCATCAAGCATCTCAAAGCCGGGATAGTAGTCATTACATTCAGGTCACGTGCTCGAAAATTTGCCAATCACTGTATTTTTTAATAATTCTTGGAATAGTTGGAATCCTTGTGATAAATGAAGAATATATCTTCTGATTGGCTTCACTTTCTCAGCCCAAGTGTGTCCTTCAGAGAGCAAAGGTGGTGTTGTGATTGATCTCCTAAAGACTTAATTTGTCAGTCTTAAATAAGTAGCGACATAAAATTCCTTTCACAAAATAAAGAATGCCTCGTGTTTTCGGTTTCAAAATATAAACATTCCATAAAAAGGGAGACACGTTATAAGTTCAGACTGTTTACGTGCAAATTGGAAGTTTTAACGAAATTATTGAAAGAATACTTGGAATCGCTGGATTCAGAGCAATTACTGCAAAATACGTCTTTGATTGACTTGAAGCTTTCATTGTTCGTGGACTATATTAATTAAAAGAAAGCTTAATTACGTTAGGTAAGTTCGTCAGGAAACAGAGTAAGTGTTTCCTGACGAGGGTTTTAGTCATATGAAGACCCGAAGCTGGAGCTTTCAGTCATTTGACCGTGGCCTTCAGCTGTCTTACCGGTTTACCCCTTTAAAAATTACAGTTATAATTATAACCAATAGATAAAAAAATTGGTTTTCACTTTAAGCCATAAAATTTTAAATTTCCAATTTTAGTAAATGAATTCGAATATATGTAATAACTTGAGAATGCCTTTTCAGGTCGGCTTTTGGTGTAACTTAATTAAAAACACAAAATAAATTATATTTTCTTGAAGACTTTTAAATAGAATATACTGGCAGAAAGAAAATCGAGATATGAAAAGCTCACATTTTCATAGCATTTTGTTTTTATTTTCACAAGTTTAGCGAAGCCTTAAGAAGTTTGTACCAGACCCGGGACATTGTAAGCTACAGAGTTCTCTAACATTAAATTGCTCCAATACTATCATTTATGACTTAAAAATGCCTTATCGGATAGGCTTCAAATTTTCAACCCTAGTCATCTATCTTGCGGCTTCCCTGGCCACGATCAGCGGCACGCCAGGGTGCCGTGTTACCCAGAGTTGAGAAAAACTTGACACTATCAGTGGCACATCAGGGTCTCCGGAACCCTAGTTGAAGGTTTGTGGAATAATTGATAAGTACAGGTGCTCTCTGTTCAACAGTTTATAAACTATTCCCAAAAGTGGTTTGTATGACACGTCTTTAAAAAGCCTCTTTATATTGACTTCAGAATGTAAACACTTGCGTATCCTAA
>WNWK01017912.1:0-5000 GCA_009830355.1 Cherax destructor
TTTTCTGAGTGGGTTGTCTCTGAATTCATTAATTTTTCGCATCCAGAATAAGACGCAGGGTGTGGCCTCCAGTACAAAATGACGCGGGGTTGACAATAATCCAACTGGCAAAGTTTACTTTTTGTTTCCCCTACATCTGGTGGTGGTATTTAACCTGCCAAAGATACTTGTAAACCAGGCGGGCGGAGTGCACGAGTCTGCTTATTTTGTTGGATGCACCATAGACATGTGGCCCTTGCATGATAGAATGATGAAAATGGCTGACGGTGTCCTCCCTGAGTCTTAAGTCAAAAAAATTCAGCTGAAGTTCTTTTTTTTGTTCTCAAACTGCTAACTGACAAGCCAAGATTGTAGAATGAGATGCGGTGTCTTGTTATACCCAAAGAGCAGTGCCGGAAATTGTACCTGCAGTGATGTGCCCCGTGTAGAAATTTTAATTGTAATAGAACTCAGTGTAATTAAATAAAACAAGGAATTATAATTGTAATTGAATTTTAGATTAATTAAAAAGTATTTGTGTTGGTTGATTGTTTAAAACTCATCTGCAAATTACATCATAAAACGAGGCACTGTGATGGGTTAATGGCAAAATGAAAATACAGGGAAATGGTACATAACCTCTTCCCCAGTATTCGGTTTTTGGGAAAATTTTATTCGGGGACGGTCCCCATAAATATAGTTACAAAAATTATCATACATATGTGTAGATAACATAGGATACCCCAAGTAGTAAGACAAAGTGACTTATTTCCTTTGGGGGTTTGGAGGTCACGTTCGAAAAATGTATAGATAAAAAATTGGGGTTCTATTAAACCTATTAAAGGGATTCTCCTCCAGGGGGTTCCCTCTGAAGAGCACAAGAGAGAGGCGGGTTGCATCCCCGTACACCGTCTGGGTGAGTTTTAGCATGTAATTTGCCCCAGCCCCTTTGGAACCTGTGTTAAGTAAACCCAGAAATTTACGAGTACCCCCATGTTGAGTCTTAAAGAACTGTTAACATGTGAAAATGAGTGTAACTTGTGTGTTTTTGGCAACATTAAAGTCAAAATTATTTTTTATCTTACACATTGAGAAAAACTTTGCAAATTTCTAAAAATTTCATTAAAAAATTCTTTAATTTTCTTCAGCTTCTAGTTGCAGTTTCCTTGTTTAAACTTATGAATGGAAAAAGGAAATTTTAAAAATTTGTCTTAGATTTAACAGTGAATTACATTATTGAAATAGCTTTTTTGTTATTGTTTCTTTGGAACTTTGATTTAGTGTAACTAATGTTATGCACATTTTCTCCATCTGTTTGGCTCTGAAAAAACTAATGGTTACTGTGCAATGCCCAAAGTAATTACATTTAAATAAAAAAATACGAGATAAAATGTTTGCTTAATATTTCAGACATTTAACAATTATCAAAATCAGAAAATTTAATTGAAGAAAATAATTTAATCAAAAATATAAGTATTTGAAATGAAAATCGGAAATATTAAATTTAAATTGGCTTTGAATATTAATTACTCCAGTCTGGGGGGCATTTGGGGCCTCCGCTGAGTCCACAGCTGAAACTCCGACGTGAGTTTAGCACCTTGTTCCGGGTTACGTCGTCGAATTTTTTACAATGTTGTGCCAATCACAGATTAAATAGCATTTAACACAACATTTGTTCCCCTAAAGAGGCATCACCATCAAGTGGGGGAAGTAATACTGCTACAACGTTGCTCATTTTGATTTAGTTTACTATTTTTCATAAAAACGTGTTCGAATATTTTACATCTATTACATGTGAAATATGTTTTATTGTAAAAATTTTTAAAATTAATATAAGTTTAATACATTATAATGCACGTCAACATTTTTTTCTTATTACAGAAATAACTCACCCTGTTTAAGAACTAGAGGACATGCCAGACCAGCTGTCTACCACCACACCGTGTGATTCCAAATTGCAAGTGTTGCACCGACGCATGCAATACTACGTTGTGTACTGCCGCCAAAGGTTACTGTATTCCAAACTTCAAATTCTGTATTGATGGCAAGATAAAGCACAATCTCTGTCAAGGCTACAACTGCGGTTATTGTTGCATCCCAAATCGTAAGTTTCTCAAATTTCAATGTATTTTTTAATTTTTATTTCGTGATGGTTATAATAACATTTATGTGAACGCTAAGCCCGTGTGGGTCATTGAGCGAAGGCAGTGATGTAGGCTTATTAATCCTCATTAAAGAGGTAAATTATATCCTATTATGGTGAGTTTTTTTTTCTGTTTACATCCAGTGTTGAGGCTTCTCTTGTTTACATCCAGTGTTGAGGCTTCTCTTGTTTACATCCAGTGTTGAGGCTTCTCTTGTTTACATCCAGTGTTGAGGCTTCTCTTGTTTACATCCAGTGTTGAGGCTTCTCTTTTTACATCCAGTGTTGAGGCTTCTCTTGGAGAATGACTGTCTCATACACTCCATAACATTATAATATTATTGGTTTATTTAATTTTTTTTTTTAAATTTTGTTTATATGTTGCTAACAAGTCTTGTATTTTCTTTTATATTCCTCGATAGACATTATTAGGTCATGTTCCAGAATATGATTCCTGATGATGGTGATACTTCGTATAGACTAAACCCAAAGTTTCGCTGATCAAATTCATCACCATCATCAGAAATCATATTCTGGAAAGGATCATAATTACACCCCAAATATAAAAAAATAAATGAGGTTTAGCAAAACATGAGAAAATTTAAAAGATTAGGTAAGCAAACCAATAAGATGATGGTTTGTGTCATTAGATCGAAAATCAGACGGGGTGTGTGTACACACACACACACACACCATCAGGTGCTGGACACAATACACAACTGAGGAGGAAGTGAAGGGCTACTAATCCGAGTAGATACCTCAAGGCGATGGGGCCGGATAACATCTCACCATGGATCCTGAGAGAGGGAGCAGAGGCGCTGTGTGTACCACTAACAACAATCTTCAACACGTCTATCGGAACAGGGCAACTACCTGAGGCATGGAAGACAGCAAATGTAGTTCAATTTTTAAAAAGGAGACAGAAACGTAGCACTAAACTACAGACCAGTGTCACTGACATGTATAGTATGCAAGGTCATGGAGAAGATAGTCAGGAGAAGAGTGGTGGAGCACCTTGAAAGGAATGAGCTTATCAACGACGGCCAACACGGTTTCAGGGACGGAAATCCTGTGTCACGAACCTATGGAGTTCTCGATAGGGTGACAGCAATAAGACAAGAGAGAGAGGGTGGGTAGATTGCATATTCTTGGACTGTAAGAAGGCGTTTGACACAGTTCCACCAAGAATTAGTGCAGAAGCTGGAGGACCAGGCAGTGGTAACAGGGAAGGCACTACAATGGATCGGGGAATACCTTCAGGAAGACAGCAGCGAGTCATGGTACGTGGCGAGGTGTCGGGGCGCCGGCGAGAGTGGGGTTCACAGGGGTCAGTCCTAGGACCGGTGCTGTTTCTGGATTTGGAACGACATGACGGAAGGAATAGACACCGAAGTATCCCTGTTTGCAGATGATGTGAAGTTGATGAGAAGAATTCAATCGGAAGGGATCAGGCAGAACTACAGAGGGATCTGGACAGGCTCAAGCCTGGTCCACAATTGGCTCCTGGAGTTCAACCCCACCAAGTGAAAAAGTCATGAAGATTGGGGAAGGGCAAAAGACCGCAGACGGAGTACAGTCTGGGGGGCCAGAGACTAAAACCTCATTAAAGGAAAAAGATCTTGGGGTGAGTATAACACCAGGCACATCTCGGAAGTGAAATAGCTTGGGAATCGATGTAGTGGAGGCAGGTTCCATACATAGCTTTAAGGAGAGGTATGATAAAGCTCAAGAGCAGGGAGCGTGATCCAGTAGCGGCCAGTGAAGAGGCGGGGCCAGGAGCTATGACTAGACCCCTGCAACCACAACTAGGTGAGTACACACACAGGTCGGCAGAACATTATAGTGGTAGCTACTGTAGGAGAAAGACGGACTACAACGAGGATGACATTACTGGGTAAGACGGAGGTATAGAGTTGGTGAGCAACGTAGACCAGAGAGCAGGTGACGGTGAGGAAGTCGAGAAGGTATAATGTGGATTTACGAATACAATATTATAATGTGGAGCACAGGTGGACGGTTATACAAGGATGAGTGTGAGTTGAAATTGAGGTAAAAATTGGTGGCTAGGAAGATCAAATTAGATATATAAAATATGTACAGTGTAAGAATGGTAGACGGAAGATAGATTGTATGCAGGAGGAAAGAGTAATTAATGTGCTAAGAATGCGGGGATCAGATAAAGTTAATAAATAAGAATGAAAGAGGTGAAATGTTACGTGGGGACGTGGGCAGTATATTAAAGACGGAGAGAATATTTTGAATAACAGGTAAATGCTGATAATGTAAGAGGCGGTGGATTTACAGAGTAGGAAATAACCAGATGTAATGAATCTTATTATTTATAATCTGGGTCGAATTTCTCAGCACATTGGTCAGGCAATTTATGAATTCATTATAAACAACTTTATATATTTTATGTCCAAACTATATAATAATATTTACATGCATACTTTCCTATTATAAAGAAACTTTCCTAAAGTGTGTTTCCATATATTTAGCCAATTAAAAAACAACAGTAATATGCAATAATACAGCTCACATATGTATATAAACACAGTCTGTGTATTATCTGACAGCATGTCCAACTAGCCCCTTCGTGCAAGAAGTACCAGGGAGGTCACTGCAACACAACCTGCAATCGAATGAACGTCAGTTCCTGGAAATTGTACAGCTAACTGCACGTGTTGCGCCAAGCCATGCAAGGCATCGAAACAATGCACTAGAGCCAATGGTAACTGTACTTATCCCAGTGACTGTGCTGGCATAATACAACCGGGACTCTGTAGAGGTCACGGCTGCGTGTGTTGCGTGCA
This sequence comes from Cherax destructor, assembly GCA_009830355.1. NCBI lineage: Eukaryota > Metazoa > Arthropoda > Malacostraca > Decapoda > Parastacidae > Cherax > Cherax destructor. The sequence goes on from WNWK01017912.1 coordinate 4,936, forward strand.
AGGCAGTAAGTGGTCTCACTTAATATATAATACATTTGTGTCGTCAGACATTAGTAATTACTGGG
>WNWK01017912.1:7500-41271 GCA_009830355.1 Cherax destructor
ACGAAGTGTCAGCAACACCTTCACCAACCTCACGAAGTGTCAGCAACACCTTCACCAACCTCACGAAGTGTCAGCAACACCTTCACCAACCTCACGAAGTGTCAGCAACACCTTCACCAACCTCACGAAGTGTCAGCAACACCTTCACCAACCTCACGAAGTGTCAGCAACACCTTCACCAACCTCACGAAGTGTCAGCAACACCTTCACCAACCTCACGAAGTGTCAGCAACACCTTCACCAACCTCACGAAGTGTCAGCAACACCTTCACCAACCTCACGAAGTGTCAGCAACACCTTCACCAACCTCACGAAGTGTCAGCAACACCTTCACCAACCTCACGAAGTGTCAGCAACACCTTCACCAACCTCACGAAGTGTCAGCAACACCTTCACCAACCTCACGAAGTGTCAGCAACACCTTCACCAACATCACGAAGTGTCAGCAACACCTTCACCAACATCACTAAGTGTCAGCAACACCTTCACCAACATCACGAAGTGTCAGCACAACCACCAGCATAACAGTGCCACCACTGCTACCAAAATGACAACGTGTCACCACCAGCATTGTGAATAATACCAAAACCTCTGCACCACTAACGTCATTACCAGTAAGACTTATGACCAAGTTTCCACATCAATAAAAGGTCGGTTGCGGAAGCTACAAAATTTCTATAAAAAATGGCCAAGTGTTTCTCTCATCGAAGGAATAATTCACAACACTTGATGTAATCATGATAAAGCCCACTGTGTGGGCGAAACGTTGTCAATAAAGAATCACATTATACTGCTTAAGTGTTTATTTTCCACTGTGTCGGTATTTTATACCATTTATTTCTAATGTACACTGAAAAAAATCATCTACAGATTAATTAAGGTCATGAACTGTACACAGTTCCTGTAAATTATACACAGACAAATTAGCTTTAGATATCACGATTTAGTAACTTGTTTATTTCTAACTAATGTTCAAATAAATAATAAATACCTGCGTGAGTATGCATTTTAATTGAATTTAAAGAGTTTTCAATTGGAAATTATATATTCCTTTTTAACTTGGTTTTTACAAATTATTGGAGTTTATTCCGTATTTCCTTAATATGAGACATCAAAACAATGAAATAACTTTTAAAACAGGAGAAAGGAAAAAAAAAATTGAAAAAAAATACCATATAAAAGTTGCTTGTTTCATACTGCTGGGGATTCCTAGTTATAGTTAGTAACTCAGAAAGTGAATTTTACATTACTGAGTCTTGGTTTAGGTGTATAAGTTTTACATGTATAAGTCACTAGTGTGTCGTTCACGATCTGTTTAGTATAAATTACATATGACTTATATGATATATACAATACATTGTGCAGAAATATTTACAGCAGCAATATTTACTCAATAAAGTTACTATATTTTAAAGTTAATTAATTTTGTAAACAATTATATAAAATTAATTAGAATGATTAAATGCATATTACTAACTTGTTCTTTTGAATGATCCCATAAGTTATGCAATAAATATATGACTCCTAAATTATATATAGTATATATAATTTATACGACACGCATGGCTTACGGAGGAAGAATTCTTTTCCACTTCCCCATGGACAATAGAGGAAATAAAGAAGAACAAGAGCTATTAAGAAAAAGAAGAAAAACATAGATGTATTAGTTACCATTTTGTCCTAAGCACATGTCGATTAGACACTAGGCCTGTTGTATGTATGTGTATGTAAGGAAACACTTCGAAATGTTTCCACCCCACCGGGAATAGAACCCGGGCCCTCTGTGCGTGAAGCGAGAGCTTTACCACTAGGCCACCGGGGCTGTATGTATATATATATGCATGTACATGCCTGTGTAGTGTAACCTACATGTAAGTAGAAGTAGCTAGATATACCTGTTATCCAGCGTGTTTATGAGACAGAAAAAAGACACCAGCAATCCTACCATCATGTAAAACAGTTTCAGGTTTCTGTTTCACAGTCACCTGGCAGGACGGTAGTACCTCCCTGGGTGGTTGCTGTCTACCAACCTACCTATCTCTCTCTCTCTCTCTCTCTCTCTTTATATATATATATATATATATATATATATATATATATATATATATATATATATATATATATATATATATATATATATATATATATATATGTATATATATATAGGTTGGTGGAATGATGATATAAAGAAAGTAGTAAGGAGAAAAAGTTAGCATATGAGAGGTTTTACAAAGTAGAAGTGATGCAAGGAGGGAAGAGTATATGAAGAAAAAAAGAGGTTAAGATAGTGGTGAAGCAATGTAAAAGAGAGCAAATGAGAGAGTGGGTGAGATGTTATTAACAAATTTTGTTGAAAATAAGAAAAAGTTTTGGAGTGAGATTAATAAGTTGAGGAAGCCTAGGGAACAAATGGATTTGACAGTTAAAAATAGGAGAGGAGGTTATTAAATGGAGAGTTAGAGGTATCAGGAAGATGGAGGAATATTTTGAGGAGTTGTTAAATGTTGATGAAGACAGGAAGCTGTGATTTCGTGTATAGAGCAAGGAGGAATAACATCTTGTAGGAGTGTGGAAGAGCCAGTTGTGAGTGTGGGGGAAGTTCATGAGGCAGTGGGTAGAATGAAAGGGGTAAGGCAGCTGGGATTGATGGGATAAAGATAGAAATGTTAAAAGCAGGCAGAGATATAGTTTTGGAGTGGTTGGTGCTATTTTTTAATACATGTATGGAAGAGGGTAAGGTACCTAGGGACTGGCAGAGAACGTGTATTGTTCCTTTGTATAAAGGCAAAGGGGACAAAAGAGAGTGCAAAATTATAGAGGAATAAGTCTGTTGAGTATACCAGGTAAAGTCTATGGTAGAGTTATTATTGAAAGAATTAAGAGTAATACGGAGAGCAGAATAGCAGATGAACAAGGTGGCTTTAGGAAAGGTAGGGGGTGTGTAGACCAAGGGTTTGCAGTAAAACATATAGGTGAACAGTATTTGGATAAGGGTAAAGAGGTTTTTGTGGCATTTATTGATTTGGAAAAGGCATATGATAGGGTGGATAGGGGGGCAATGTGGCAGATGTTGCAGGTGTATGGAATAGGAGGTAGGTTACTGAAAGCAGTGAAGAGCTTTTATGAGGATAGTGAGGCTCAGGTTAGAGTGTGTAGGAGAGAGGGAGATTATTTCCCGGTAAAAGTAGGCCTTAGACACTACATGATATAAACTGGGAAGATTGCCTAAGCATCACGGATCCCAACCTATGTCTAGAACAAATTAACTCAGTGGTACTTGAGGTTTGCTCAAGGCAAATTCCCTTAAGGAAAAGGAGGAGAAGATGCAAACTGGAAAGAGAGAGGCGCTCCCTATACAGGCGAAGGCAAAGAATAACGGAGCGGCTACAGGAGGCCAATATCTCTGAAATACGTAGGGAGACACTAGTCAGAGAAATAGCAAACATCGAATTAAAACTAAAGGAATCTTATAGGAATCAAGAGACACGGGAAGAACTAAGAGCCATAAATGAAATTGAAAGAAACCCTAAGTATTTCTTTTCCTATGCAAAATCAAAGTCGAGAACAACAACCAGTATTGGGCCCCTACTTAAACCGGATGGGTCCTACACAGATGACAGCAAGGAAATGAGTGAGTTACTTAAATCCAGTATGACTCAGTCTTTAGCGAGCCACTAACCAGACTGAAAATCGAAAACCTAAATGATTTTTTATGAGAGTGCCACAGAACTTGACAGACGCATGCCTTTCTGACATCATCACGACGCCAAATGACTTCGAAAAGGCAATAAATGACATGCCCATGCATTCCGCTCCAGGCCCAGACTCATGGAACTCCATGTTCATCAAGAACTGCAGAAGCCCCTATCACATGCTTTTAACATCCTATGGAGAGGGAGCATGGACACTGGGATCGTCCCGCAGCTACTAAAAACAACAGACATAGCCTCGCTCCACAAAGGGGGCAGTAAAGCAATAGCAAAGAACTACAGACCAATTGCGCTAACGTCCCATATCATAAAAATATTTTAAAGGGTTCTAAGAAGCAAGATCACCACCCATCTTGATACCCATCAATTGCACAACCCAGGACAGCATGGGTTTAGAGCAGGCCGCTCCTGTCTGTCCCAACTACTGGACCACTACGACAAGGTCCTGGATGCTCTAGAAGATAAACAGAATGCAGATGTTATATACACAGATTTTGCAAAAGCCTTTGACAAGTGTGACCATGGTGTAATAGCACACAAAATGCGTGATAAAGGCATAACAAGAAAAGTTGGTAGATGGATCTATAATTTCCTAACACGTAGAACACAAAGAGTAGTAGTCAACAGAGTAAAGTCTGAGGCAGCTACTGTGAAAAGCTCTGTTCCACAAGGCACAGTACTTGCTCCCATCCTATTCCCCATCCTCATATCAGACATTGACAGGGATATAAGCCACAGTGCCGTGTCTTCCTTTGCAGATGACACCCGAATCTGTATGACAGTGTCCACCGTTGAAGACACTGCAAGACTCCAAGCAGACATAAATCAAATCTTTAAATGGGCTGCAGAAAACAATATGAAGTTCAATGATGAGAAATTTCAATTACTCAGATACGGAAAACGTGAAGAAATTAAAATCTCATCGGAGTACAAAACTAATTCCAACCACACAATAGAGCGAAAAACTAATGTCAAAGACCTGGGAGTGATCATGTCAGAGGATCTCACCTTGAAGGACCATAACAATGTAGCAATTGCATCTGCTCGAAAAATGACAGGATGGATAATGAGAACCTTCAAAACCAGGGATGCCAAGCCCATGTTGACACTTTACAGATCGCTTGTTCTATCTAGGCTGGAATATTGCTGCACACTAACTGCACCTTTAGAGGCGGGTGAAATTGCTGACCTTGAAAATGTGCAGAGAACCTTCACCGCACGCATAAGTGCGATAAACCACCTCAACTACTGGGAACGCTTGAAGTTCCTAAACCTGTACTCTCTAGAACGCAGGCGGGAGAGATACATTATTATATACACATGGAAAATTCTCGAGGGCTTAGTACCAAACTTGCACACAAAAATCACTCCGTACGAAAGCAAAAGACTCGGCAGGCGATGTAACATCCCCCCAATGAAGAGCAGGGGTGCCACTAGCATGTTGAGGGACAACACAATAAGTGTCAGGGGCCCAAGATTGTTCAACTGCCTCCCAGCATACATCAGGGGGATTATCAACAAACCCCTGGCTGTCTTCAAGCAGGCACTGGACAGGCACCTAAAGTCGGTACCTGACCAGCCAAGCTGTGGTTCGTACGTTGGATTGCGTGCGGCCAGCAGTAACAGCCTTGTTGATCAGGCTCTGGTCCAACAGGAGGCCTGGTCACGGACAGGGCCGCGGGGGCGTTGACCCCTGGAATTCTCTCCAGGTAGACTCCAGGTAATAGGATTAAAAAGGTTCTCGGGAGGGTGATTGATGAGGGCCAATGTGGGATACCAGAAAGAAGTGTTCGAATGAGTCATTGTAGGATAAGAGAGTTTGTAGAAAAGGCATCGGGAGGGGGTGTACTTGCGGTTGATTGGCAAGGTGCATATTACAGTGTGGTACGTGATGTGCTGTACAAGATTATGGGAAAGCAAGGTTTTAGTGAGAAAACGATTAGATGGATAGCTACAATATATGAAAAGGCAAGTGTGCATATACAGGTGAATGGTAGGATCGGAAGGGAGGTAAGTATGGGCAGAGGATTGCGACAGGGTAATTAGGGCGATCAGGTATTTGGCTGCTGAATATATTCACTTGTCATGGGTTATGAGGGAGTGTGAGGGAGGTGTCAGGATAAGGGCCATGGCTGCGAGTTTCTATCGCACGGCGCTTAGGAACAAAGGGATTTATGGGAGGGATTGGGTTAAAAGTTTTCCGGTGGAGTACAGGGAGATGACTGTTGAAAAGCTGCTGCGATTAAGGTGATCAGGAGAAAGGGCTAGATTCTCTTAGGTGAGGGGCTGCGGGCGGTAAGTGTTAGGAGTTAAGGGTGGGTAGACGTGAAAGGGTATCTGGAAGGGGGGGGGGGTAAAGGGAGACGGTTGACTTTACTTTGGACAGATGACTTGAACAGATGTTTCGGAAGGAAGAGGTAGGTGGGAGGGTGTAGGGTGGAGGATGTAAGGCTAGGGAAGGGGGTGGGGGGTTATGTCAGGGGCAATGTTTTGGGGGCTTCCCTTTGTTCTGGTAATAGTTTATAAGGTGTCTGAGGAGGGTTGAACTGATGGTCAAGGTCATGTGCCAAGCCTGGTAAAGATGTGTTTTCAACAAGTAATATTTTGAGTAGTGGAATCTGATATTAACTTCTCTTAGGTTCCAGGAGATATATATGAATGTAATAGGAGATGTTTATGCATATTGTGACAAACATTGAGTCAAAGGTACAGTAGCGAGAATTCGCTGGAACAGATGTTCATGATGGTAAGTTTCATAAAGGACAGGCGGACTTTGATAGCATCAAGATGTTGTATAATGTGTATCATTGGATGCAGCTGTGCTATAAGGCATTAGGATAGGTACGGGGGGGTGGGGTTTATTTGTAAATGTGTAAGTTAGGTATAGGTGTGTTTCCACTGTTAACAATATGTGGGAAGGTGGTGGAAGAAATATGGGAATATACTGTCCAAACTGACAGTTGTCAGTGTTAGGATTCTCAACAATGTATTACAGTTGTATAAAACCTTGGTTGAGAATTTTAGGTTCTCTTTAGGAAAAGGCTGAATCCATGTTTGTAATTATACTATATTGTGGCAAGTGTTGGAATACATCGCAGGATACACAGGAAGACTAATGTTTATCCTGTAATGTATGAATTAAAGATTTGTGGGGGAAATACTTATTCTGTCAGTGTAAAGCTGGTGAATTATTGTGATATCTTATTAAGCAGGACATATAATGTGGTTATGAGGGATTCTTAGATATATGGTAGGCACTGTACGTAACCTCCAGCAGGATGTATACATCTTGTGTCTTCGGGATGTTCTTTCTTGTTATTAAGTGTGTACTGTGCAAATATTATTATAATGTCAATTAGGTTCTGGTACACCGGAACTGGCAGGAAGTTGTCTTCGTTTGTGATATGTTTCGAGCAGTTGCTCGGTTGTATATCTAATATATGTAATGTACATATGGTCTTAAATAAAATATATAAAAAAATTTGCACACGAGAGTCACTCCCTACGAAAGCAAAAGACTCGGCAGACGATGCAACATCCCCAATGAAAAGCAGGGTGCCACTAGCACGTTAAGAGACAACACAATAAGTGTTAGGGGCCCAAGACTGTTCAACTGCCTCCCAGCATACATAAGGGGGATTACCAATAGACCCCTGGCTGTCTTCAAGCAGGCACTGGACAGGCACCTAAAGTCGGTACCTGACCTGCCAGGCTGTGGTTCGTACGTTGGGCTGTGTGCGGCCAGCAGTAACAGTCTGGTTGATCAGGCCCTGATCCACCATGAGGCCTGGTCACAGACCGGGCCGCGGGGGCGTTGACCACCGGAATTCTCTCCAGGTAAACTGTTACTGGGGACGGTCAAGATTCCCAGGCAGCGCTCTTATCCACTCAGCCACAAATGCCACATAAGCTGGGCAGCCTGGTTCACAAGCCATGTTTCTTTCCCAGCCTGGGCACGTCAGTGAAAAAAAACAATAAAACCAACAAGAACAGCAGTGAAAACAACGACAATAAAACCAGCAAGAGCACCAGTGAAAACAACGACACTAAAACCAACAACATTAACATTGAAAACAATGACAATAAAACTGACAAGAACAGCACTGCAAACAACGACAGTAAAACCAACATTTGACTACCCAGCAGGACGCCGGTGCATCACCCACCCACCCCACCACCACCCCAGGCAACATGTCAACAAATACAATGGCTGACTCTCCCTCTCCCTCACCCTACTCAACCACCACCCATGACGACGGGACAGCAACAACACCAATCATGACTGAATCTCCCTCAAACAACACTGCCTTCAAAGGATTTGACCCATCTGGAATGATCTCAGGTATGACAAATGATTCTGTCACTCTTAAGTCATACATCACCACCCTAACTGAGGAAAACATGAATCTTCGTACAACACTATCTAAGCATGAAACAAAGTTAGCCCACCTAGAAAGCAAGATCCTAAGCTTTGAGCAGAAGTTTACATCAGCTGGAATGGCTGATTTTGGAAAGACCCTCCAATCAGTCATAGCCAGCCATACAGACCAAATAACATCCCTAAACACGAAGGTTGAAGATGCTGTCAAGAACTGGAAAACCAACATGGATACCCAGCTGACTGACTATTTTTCTAACCAAGAAGATAAAAATGAGCAAGATAAGTTATCCAGCGCGGTAATAATTAGCAGTGCACTCTTTCCAAGTGGCATAAACCATACCAACTGCAAAGATGCTGCTCTTCAGGCCATAAAAGACCACTTAAATTTAGTAGTACCAGCATCTGAAATAACAGAATCACGATTACTTGGCACACAAGGTAGAAAAAAGAGTGTTATGCTTAGATTTCACACGATAGACAGTAAAACAGATCTTATTAAAACATCAATTAATGCAAAAAAAGATCTCTATGTAAACGAGTGCCTCACAAAAAAACGTCAGAACCTACTATACAGAGTAAGAAAGCTTAAACGTGAGAATAATGACAAAATCCACCAGTGCTTCACCCGAGAAGGCAAAATCCTAGTTAAGAAAACAAATGTAGGCCGTGCTTACTATATCACGAATGAAAATGAACTGTCCACATTCCTTCGAGATGCTAACCTTACAGAGACTGAATAATATCAATGACCTAATCCTTAGTCTGCGTTAGTGCAACAGTTGTACTAGTAACTCCAACCTCACAATCTTACATTTCTCTCAAAACTGATTATATATTAATGTAATTAACTTCATATTTGTTCTAATAATCTGCTACCTCACTATATTAAATTTCCCACTAAATATAATTGTACATCCTATTTTACTATATATATATATCTTTTAACGTCTCTGTAACCATTTACTTTTATTTTTTTATTTTTAATACAAATCTATCATTACCTTTTCCCAACCCTATCTATTTACAATATTAGTAATTACTTTTTACTTTAAATTTAATTACAACCTTTTCACTTTTGTTTTTCTTTTTATATTTTTATAATCAAACAATTACCTTATTGTGTATGTGACTTAGTTTATTTTTTTCTTATTAGCTATTACCAAATAAGTGCAATTATTTACTCATACTTTTAAATACCTTTTTACCAAAAGCAAATTCCAGTCACTTTATTTGCTTAATTGTATTCTTATATTCAAACAACTACCTCATTGTGTATGTGACTTACTTTATATTTCCTTTATAAGCAACTACCTGATAAGTGCAATCATTTACTTATATTTTATAAATACTGTTTACCATTAGCCAACTTTAGTCAACTTTCAGTCACTTTATTTGCTTAATTGTATTCATATATTCAAACAACTACCTCATTGTATATGTGACTTACTTTATATTTCCTTTATAAGCAACTACCTGATAAGTGCAATCATTTACTTATATTTTATAAATACCTTTTACCATTAGCCAACTTCAGTCACTTTATTAACTTCAATTTAATCAAAACTACTTTTAATATTAGTCAAATCTGTTTTAACTTCTAGTTCAATAGCTCTTTGCATTCATTAACCTTTTATTGCCTTTCATATACTAAAAGTTTCAACCAGTGCCACATTGAATCAAAAATTTATTTTTCCATACCAATTTAATACTAGTCATTGAAGTTGTTCTAACCATTCATTAGACAGTTAAATTAGTATATCATTAACATTATTCAAATATCCTATATCACTGTAAAAATTCCTGTAAACACTTGCACATAATTGTGTTAATCCATTAGCAAGTAAGACTTTATTCTAATACCATATCATTAAGTTTAGCATAATCTATTGTTCCCAAGTCTAGTTATAGAATCACACTAAATCCTATGATTACAGGCATTGATCCTGATATCAACCTATTATTAAATGACTTACATGACTCCAACAGCAATTGTAACTATTACACAGCTGATCAAGCAAAGACATTACTCAGAGCCAACAATAACTTAACTATCTTCAATTACAATGTTAGATCTTTGAGCAAACATTATGATGACCTCACAGCACTACTCCAATCCTTACAGTCCAATATGTCAATCATCACACTCACTGAGACCTGGCTAAAGCCTGATACTACAGGTGTCTATGCCATCCCAGGTTACACAGCCATTCACAACTGTAGGACAGACCAGCGAGGGGGTGGAACAGCAATATATTATACAGATCAACTCGAATGTATCGAAAATTCTTGTACAAGGGATGAACATGGAGAATATATTATAGCTAAATTTAAATCAAAAGACCTGAAAAAACCCCTCACAGTGATAAACATCTACAGATTACCACAGTCAAGCATCCGCCACTTTAGTGAAAAACTAGGAAACCTGATAATCGATTCACGCCTTAACAAAGATCATTTGCTGCTCACAGGAGATTTCAACATAAATCTCCTACATGACCAAGACCCGCAGGTAACTGAATTCACAAACACTATGAGCAACTGCTTATTACTACCAACAATATCAAAACCTACAAGAATCTCCGATAATAGTACCTCGTTACTAGACCACATCTGGACTAACACAATATCTCCTCTAAAATCAGGCATAATCACAGAAAACACCACAGACCACTACCCTACCTTTCTCATAACTAACCTAGGCATTCTGCCCCAAGAAATTGCAAAAGTTACCTTCAGACTACATAATGAGTCTGCTGTTAATAATTTTATATCAGCTATGACGAACATTGACTGGCTTAATGAATTGGAAACACATTCAGATACTAATGAATGCATCAAGAACTTTCTTAAAAAACACATAACCTCTATAACAGACATTGCCCAAAAAAACTAAACAGATCACAGCTAAGAGACTTAACAATCCCTGGCTAACACCCAGCATCCTTAAATCCATAAATAAGAGGCACCAATATGAAAAACAATATAGAAGGGGTCTAATAACCAGAGAACAATCCAAACGCTACTCATCAATCCTTACTAGCCTGATAAGAAGGTCCAAAAATTGTATTATGAGAACAGACTCCAGACCGTAAAGGTGATATGAAAAAGACCTGGAAAACCCTATCTACAATTCTAGGAAATAAAAAGATATCCACGAACAATACCATCAAATTATCAAAAACAGACGAACCCCTACTCTCACCAACTGAGACAGCAAACAGACTTAATGTTTTCTTCTCCACCATAGGAAAGAATCTAGCGAGTAAAATCCCAAGCTCGAACACTCGTCCAACAGACTACCTCACCAACACCTACCCAGATACACTATTCCTAGCTCCTACCAACTCAATTGAAGTCTCACTCATAATCAACACCCTTAAAAACAAAGCAGGAGACATAAACAGCTTACCACCCTTTATGTACAAAAAAGCTACACATGTACTGTCACCAATTATAGCAGCATTATTCAATAAATCCATTGAATCTTCAACCTTCCCATCAATTCTCAAAATAGCTAGGGTCACCCCGATCCACAAAGGAGGTGACCAAACTGACTTGAACAATTATAGACCAATCTCAAATTTACCATTGCTTTCTAAAATCTTCGAAAAATTAATTCATAAACAGATCTATTCCTTCCTCGTCTCACACAATGTACTAAACCCCTGTCAATTTGGATTCAGGACTAACAAGAGCACAAACGATGCTATAACACACATCTTAGAGTTAATATACACCGCACTTGAGAAGAAAGAAGTTCCGCTGGGAATCTTCATAGACCTACGCAAAGCATTTGATACAGTCGACCATGATTTATTGCTCACAAAATTAGCGCACTATGGTATTAGGGGGCACCCACTCAACTACCTAGTCGTACCTTAGCAACAGAAGCCAGTACGTGAACACAAATGGAGAGAACTCTTCCACACAACAAATTACAGTCGGTGTCCCTCAAGGTAGTGTCCTGGGGCCACTCCTATTCCTCATTTACATAAATGACCTACCGAATGCATCACAACTACTCAAACCCATTTTGTTTGCAGATGACACAACATATGTCTTCTCTCACCCAAATCCAGTCATACTGGCCAACACTGTTAATGCCGAATTACAGAAAATATCAACATGGATGACGACTAACAAGCTTACTCTCAATACTGACAAGACCTACTTCATACAGTTTGGAAGCAAAGCCACAAATGTTCCACTTAACATAACGCTAAATGGTTCACCCATCACAAGACTCACAGAGGGAAAATTCCTAGGAATCCACCTTGACAGTAGCCTTAAATTCCAAACACACATACAACAAATTTCCAAGAAAATCTCAAGGACAGTAGGCATATTATCAAAGATACGCTATTATGTGCCTCAACCAGCTCTCATTGCACTATATCATTCTCTTATCTACCCGTATCTCACTTATGGAATCTGTGCATGGGGCTCAACAACATTAAATCACCTTAGACCACTCATAACCCAGCAAAAGGCTGCAGTCAGGATGATAACAAATTCCCACTCTAGACAGCATACTCCACCTATATTCAGAACCTTAAAACTACTCACCATAAAAAATATTCATACCTATTCATGTGCCTTCTACATACATAAAACTCTACATGCTAATATCAACCCTGCGCTCAGAATTCTCCTCAACAACTTTAATAGGTCCCACGAACATGACACAAGACACAGATCACTATTTGACATACCCAGAGTCCATACTAACCAATGTAAAAATTCTATGCACATAAAGGGCCCCAGAATCTGGAATTCATTACCAGTAAATATCAAGTTAACCTTGTCGGAAAATCAATTCAAGACTCTTCTCAAAAATCACCTACTCACCCTATACTAAATACTCATACTGTAACAAACTTTCAAACCCAATGTTATTTTACTTAAGATAATCTCAGTTTTATATTGTCATCCTCCTTAACACTTGTTGCAATTTCATATCATCATATTGTCATTTAAAATCTTATAGTATCATCATTTTCTTAATTTGAAATAAAATATATATCTAGAAGAAACTCTAAAAAAAAAAAATTCTAGTATTGTTATTATACTAGTATAGCATCAACATACTGTAACTTGAAATAAATTATACAACTAGATTAAACTCAATCAATTTCTCTTGTATTGTCTTTTAATAGTATGTATAACCATATTATAATTTAAATAATACAGAACTAGAATAAACTCAATCAATTTCTTTAGCATTAAGTACTTAGTGAATAAGTCTCTAGAATAAACTGCCCCTAATGCCATGGCATGCCAGTGGCTCTCCTTGCATTACAGTTTTATAATTGTAACTATCAATAACATTGTACACTTGTAACATGCATAGAAATAAAAATTATTATATTATTATTATTATTAATGCCAGCACAAACAACAACGCCAGTACAAACAACAACGCCAGTACAAACAACAACGCCAGCACAAACAACAACGCCAGTACAAACAACAACGCCAGTACAAACAACAACGCCAGTACAAACAACAACGCCAGCACAAACATCAACGCCAGTACAAACATCAACGCCAGTACAAACAACAACGCCAGTACAAACAACAACGCCAGCACAAACATCAACGCCAGTACAAACATCAACGCCAGTACAAACAACAACGCCAGTACAAACAACAACGCCAGTACAAACAACAACGCCAGCACAAACATCAACGCCAGTACAAACATCAACGTGTGCTACTTTAGCGTGCGGTCGACCGCACTATTCGAAGTCTACACTGTGAACTGACCTTTAACGTGGGGTCTACCTTTTATGTTAGGTTAGTGCTAGCCTAACCTAGGTTAGGTTAGTGCTAGCCTAACCTAGGTTAGGTTAGTGCTGGTAGACCGCACGCTAAAGTAGCACCCATCAATGATAGTAATAGCAACAACAACTCCAGTACAAACAACAACAACAACGACAGTAGCAACAACAATGCCAGTACAAACAACAACAACGACAGTAGCAACAACAATGCCAGTACAAACAACAACAACGACAGTAGCAACAACAATGCCAGTACAAACAACAACAACGACAGTAGCAACAGTAACTCCAGTACAAACAACAACAACAACTCCAGTACAAACAACAACAACAACGACAGCAGCAACAACAACTCCAGTACAAACAACAACAACGACAGTAGCAACAACAACTCCAGTACAAACAACAACAATGACAGTAGCAACAACAATTCCAGTACAAACAACAACAACGACAGTAGCAACAACAACTCCAATACAAACAACAACAATGACAGTAGCAACAACAATGCCAGTACAAACAACAACAACGACAGTAGCAACAACAATGCCAGTACAAACAACAACAACGACAGTAGCAACAACAACTCCAATACAAACAACAACAATGACAGTAGCAACAACAATGCCAGTACAAACAACAACAACGACAGCAGCAACAATAACTCCAGTACAAACAACAACAACGACAGCAGCAACAACAACTCCAGTACAAACAACAACAACGACAGTAGCAACAACAATGCCAGTACAAACAACAACAACGACAGTAGCAACAACAACTCTAATACAAACAACAACAATGACAGTAGCAAAAACAATGCCAGTACAAACAATAACAACGACAGTAGCAACAACAACTCCAGTACAAACAACAACAACGACAGCAGCAACAACAACTCCAGTACAAACAACAACAACGACAGTAGCAACAACAACTCCAGTACAAACAACAACAACGACAGCAGCAACAACAACTCCAGTACAAACAACAACAACGACAGTAGCAACAACAATGCCAGTACAAACAACAACAACGACAGTAGCAACAGTAACTCCAGTACAAACAACAACAACAACTCCAGTACAAACAACAACAACAACGACAGCAGCAACAACAACTCCAGTACAAACAACAACAACGACAGTAGCAACAACAATGCCAGTACAAACAACAACAACGACAGTAGCAACAACAACTCCAATACAAACAACAACAATGACAGTAGCAAAAACAATGCCAGTACAAACAACAACAACGACAGTAGCAACAACAACTCCAGTACAAACAACAACAACGACAGTAGAAACAACAATGCCAGTACAAACAACAACAACGACAGTAGCAACAACAACTCCAATACAAACAACAACAACGACAGCAGCAACAACAATTCCAGTACAAACAACAACAACGACAGTAGCAACAACAATGCCAGTACAAACAACAACAACGACAGTAACAGCAGCAACAACTCCAGTACAAACAACAACAACGACAGCAGCAACAACAACTTCAGTACAAACAACAACAACGACAGTAGCAACAACAATGCCAGTACAAACAACAACAACGACAGTAGCAACAACAATGCCAGTACAAACAACAACAACGACAGTAGCAACAACAATGCCAGTACAAACAACAACAACGACAGTAACAGCAGCAACAACAGTAGCAATAATAACAACGCCAGTATAATCAACATCTACGACATTAACAACAATAAAGGAAACAGAAACCTTGGCTTCATATCAAGAAGCATAAATAATAGAAGTCCTCAGGTTGTTCTTCAACTCTATATATCCTTGGTTAGGCCTCATCTAGATTATGCTGCACAGTTTTGGTCACCGTATTACAGAATGGATATAAATGCTCTGGAAAACGTACAAAGGAGGATGATAAAGTTGACCCCATAATAATAATAATAATAATATCTTTATTTACTACAAGTACATGTACAAGGTATACAGTCCTAGATGACATCAATGACATACTACTATATAGAAAGCCGCTTGTTATACAGAGCATTTCGGGCAA
The DNA here is from genome assembly GCA_009830355.1 of Cherax destructor. NCBI lineage: Eukaryota > Metazoa > Arthropoda > Malacostraca > Decapoda > Parastacidae > Cherax > Cherax destructor. The sequence continues at coordinate 23,415 of WNWK01017912.1, forward strand.
ATTAGGTCAGTTTTGTCCCAGGATGCGACCCACACCAGTCGACTAACTCCCAGGTACCCATTTTACTGATGGGTGAACATGGACAACAGGTGTAAAGAAACACGCCCAATGTTTCTACCCTCGCTGGGAATCAAACCCAGATACTCGCCGTGTGAGCAAGAGATTTAGCCACCAGGCCACGGGTCACCTTATCAGAACCATGTATCAGAAATCTTCCCTGTGAGGATAGACTTAGGGTCCTGAATCTGCACTCTCTAGAAAGGCGTAGAATTAGAGGTGATATGATTGAGGTCTACAAATGGAAAACAGGAATAATAAAGGTAATATAAATAGCGTGCTAAAAATATTTAACCCAGACAGGACTCACAGCAATGGTTCTAGCTGCCCAGACAACTTATGTTCCAAGTAGGGAAATTAGATCAACCAAAAATGATCCCAAATGGATAAACAATAGATTAAAACATCTCATTGGTCAAAAGAGAGGCATATATAGGCGTATCAAAAGAGGGGATGGGCAGTTAAGAAATCAATATATTCATTTAAAGATAGAAATAAAAAAGGGAATAAGATAAGCTAAAAGAGATTATGAGGCTAAAGTAGAAAGGGATTCGAAGGCTAACCCAAAAGGGTTCTTTCAGGTATATAGAAGTAAGATTAGGGACAAGATTGGTCCACTCAGAAGTAACTTAGGTCAGATCACTAACAGTGGTAAGGAAATGTGTGAAATTTTTAGCTCTTATTTCCTCTCAGTTTTTATACCTGGAGTATACCTGGAGAGAGTTCCAGGGGTAAACGCCAATGCGGCCCGGTCTGTGACCAGGCCTCATGTTGGATCAGAGCCTGATCAACCAGGCTGTTACTGCTGGCCGCACGCAGTCCAACGTACGAACCACAGCCATGCTGGTCAGGTACCGACTTTAGGTGCCTGTCCAGTGCCTGCTTGAAGACAGCCAGGGGTTTGTTGGTAATCACCCTGATGTATGCTTGGAGGCAGTTGAACAGTCTTGGGCCCCTGACACTTATTGTGTTGTCCCTCAACGTGCTAGTGGCACCCCAGCTTTTCATTGGGGGGATATTACATCGCCTGCCGAGTCTTTTGCTTTCGTAGGGAGTGATGTTCGTGTGCAAGTTTGGTACTAATCCCTCTAGAATTTTCCATGTGTATATAATAATGTATCTCTCCCGCCTGCGTTCTAGAGAGTACAGGTTTAGGAACTTCAAGCGTTCCCAGTAATTGAGGTGGTTTATCGCAGTAATGCGTGCCATGAAGGTTCTCTGCACATTTTCAAGGTCAGCAATTTCACCCGCCTTGAAAGGTGCAGTTAGTGTGCAGCAATATTCCAGCCTAGATAGAACAAGCGATCTGTAAAGTGTCAACATGGGCTTGGCATCCCTGGTTCAGTCAAATGTAAATGAAAATTTAAGGAAAAGTGACACAAGTGAAATTGAAGAGAGCGCCAACCAAGGAATTCATGAGGAAGAAATTGTAATAAGACCAACTAGGAGAACATCCACTCAAGCTAGAGCTACTAATTGAACATCCACTCAAGCTAGAGCTACTAGGAGAACATCCACTCAAGCTAGAGCTACTAGGAGAACATCCACTCAAGCTAGAGCTACTAGGAGAACATCCACTCAAGCTAGAGCTACTAGGAGAACATCCACTCAAGCTAGAGCTACTAGGAGAACATCCACTCAAGCTAGAGCAACTAGGAGAACATCCACTCAAGCTAGAGCTACTAGGAGAACATCCACTCAAGCTAGAGCTACTAGGAGAACATCCACTCAAGCTAGAGCTACTAGGAGAACATCCACTCAAGCTAGAGCTACTAGGAGAACATCCACTCAAGCTAGAGCTACTAGGAGAACAGCCACTCAAGCTAGAGCTACTAGGAGAACATCCACTCAAGCTAGAGCTACTAGGAGAACATCCACTCAAGTTAGAGATACTAGGAGAACATCCACTCAAGCTAGAGCTACTAGGAGAACAGCCACTCAAGCTAGAGCTACTAGGAGAACAGCCACTCAAGCTAGAGCTACTAGGAGAACATCCACTCAAGCTAGAGCTACTAGAAGAACAGCCACTCAAGCTAGAGCTACTAGGAGAACATCCACTCAAGCTAGAGCTACTAGAAGAACATCCACTCAAGCTAGAGCTACTAGAAGAACATCCACTCAAGCTAGAGCTACTAGGAGAACATCCACTCAAGCTAGAGCTACTAGGAGAACATCCACTCAAGCTAGAGATACTAGAAGAACATCCACTAGAGCTAGAGCTACTAAGAGAACATCCACTCAAGCTAGAGCTACTAGAAGAACATCCACTCAAGCTAGAGCTACTAGGAGAACATCCACTCAAGCTAGAGCTACTAGGAGAACATCCACTCAAGCTAGAGCTACTAAAAGAACATCCACTCAAGCTAGAGCTACTAGGAGAACATCCACGCAAGCTAGAGCTACTAGGAGAACATCCACTCAAGCTAGAGCTACTAGGAGAACATCCACTAAAGCTAGAGTTACTAGAAGAACATCCACTCAAGCTAGAGCTACTAGGAGAACATCCACTCAAGCTAGAGCTACTAGGAGAACATCCACTCAAGCTAGAGCTACTAGGAGAACATCCACTCAAGCTAGAGCTACTAGGAGAACATCCACTCAAGCTAGAGCTACTAGGAGACATCCCATGCAAGAACAATAGAGCTCTAGGAGAACATCACTCAAGCTAGAGCTACTAGAGAACATCCACTCAAGCTAGAGCTACTAGAGACATCCACTCAAGCTAGAGCTACTAGGAGAACACCACTCAAGCTAGAGCTACTAGGAGAACATCCACTCAAGCTAGAGCTACTAGGAGAACATCCACTCAAGCTAGAGCTACTAGGAGAACATCCTCAAGCTAGAGCTGAGCCCTGGAGCTCTGGAATCTAGCGAGTCAGAGACATCCCAAGCAGGCATGAGACATCCAAGCTAGAGACATCACTGACACTGAGAACCAGCTGGCAGAATCCAGCGCCTGACATCACTCAAGGCTCTAAGACACCCCAGCACACGAGAATCCCAGCTAGACTATGGAGACACCAGCGGCACTGAGACACCAGCTAACCGAGAACATCCACTCAAGCTAGAGCTACTAGGAGAACATCCACTCAAGCTAGAGCTACTAGGAGAACATCCACTCAAGCTGAGCTACTAGAGACATCCCTCAGCTAGCCTAGGAGAACATCCACTCAAGCTAGAGCTACTAGGAGAACATCCACTCAAGCTAGAGCTACTAGGAGAACATCCCTCAAGCTAGAGCTACTAGGAGAACATCACTCAAGCTAGAGCTCTAGGAGAACATCCACTCAAGCTAGAGCTACTAGGAGACATCCACTCAAGCTAGAGCTACTGGAGAACATCCACTCAAGCTAGAGCTACTAGGAGAACATCCACTCAGCTAGAGCTACTGGAGAACATCCACTCAAGCTAGAGCTACTAGGAGAACATCCACTCAAGCTAGAGCTACTAGGAGAACATCCACTCAAGCTAGAGCTACTAGGAGAACATCCACTCAAGCTAGAGCTACTAGGAGAACATCCACTCAAGCTAGAGCTACTAGGGAGAACATCCACTCAAGCTAGAGCTACTAGGAGAACATCCACTCAAGCTAGAGCTACTAGGAGAACATCCACTCAAGCTAGAACTACTAGGAGAACATCCACTCAAGCTAGAGCTACTAGGGGAACATCCACTCAAGCTAGAGCTACTAGGAGAACATCCACTCAAGCTAGAGCTACTAGGAGAACATCCACTCAAGCTAGAGCTACTAGGAGAACATCCACTCAAGCTAGAGCTACTAGGAGAACATCCACTCAAGCTAGAGCTACTAGAACATCCACTCAAGCTAGAGCTACTAGGAGAACATCCACTCAAGCTAGAGCTACTAGGAGAACATCCACTCAAGCTAGAGCTACTAGAGAACATCCACTCAAGCTAGAGCTACTAGAATACATCCACTAAAGCTAGAGCTACTAGGAGAACATCCACTCAAGCTAGAGCTACTAGGAGAACATCCACTCAAGCTAGAGCTACTAGGAGAACATCCACTCAAGCTAGAGCTACTAGGAGAACATCCACTCAAGCTAGAGCTACTAGGAGAACATCCACTCAAGCTAGAGCTACTAGGAGAACATCCACTCAAGCTAGAGCTACTAGGAGAACATCCACTCAAGCTAGAGCTACTAGGAGAACATCCACTCAAGCTAGAGACTAGAGAACATCCACTCAAGCTAGAGCTACTAGGAGAACATCCACTCAAGCTAGAGCTACTAGGAGAACATCCACTCAAGCTAGAGCTATTAGGAGAACATCCACTCAAGCTAGAGCTACTAGAACATCCACTCAAGCTAGAGCTACTAGGAGAACATCGACTTAAGCTAGAGCTACTAGGAGAACATCCACTCAAGCTAGAGCTATTAGAAGAACATCCACTCAAGATAGAGCTACTAGAACAACCACTCAAGCTAGAGCTACTAGGAGAACATCCACTCAATCTAGAGCTACTAGGAGAACATCCACTCAAGCTAGAGCTACTAGGAGAACATCCACTCAAGCTAGAGCTACTAGGAGAACATCCACTCAAGCTAGAGCTACTAGGAGAACATCCACTCAAGCTAGAGCTATTAGGAGAACATCCACTCAAGCTAGAGCTACTAGAACATCCACTCAAGCTAGAGCTACTAGGAGAACATCCACTCAAGCTAGAGCTACTAGGAGAACATCCACTCAAGCTAGAGCTTTTAGGAGAACATCCACTCAAACTAGAGCTACTAGAACATCCACTCAAGCTAGAGCTACTAGGAGAACATCCACTCAAGCTAGAGCTACTAGGAGAACATCCACTCAAGCTAGAGCTACTAGGAGAACATCCACTCAAGCTAGAGCTACTCGGAGAACATCCACTCAAGCTAGAGCTACTAGAAGAACATCCACTCAAGCTAGAGCTACTAGGAGAACATCCACTCAAGCTAGAGCTACTAGGAGAACATCCACTCAAGCTAGAGCTACTAGGAGAACATCCACTCAAGCTAGAGCTACTAGGAGAACATCCACTCAAGCTAGAGCTACTAGGAGAACATCCACTCAAGCTAGAGCTACTATGAGAACTTCCACTCAAGCTAGAGCTACTAGGAGAACATCCACTCAAGCTAGAGCTACTAGGAGAACATCCACTCAAGCTAGAGCTACTAGGAGAACATCCACTCAAGCTAGAGCTACTAGGAGAACATCCACTCAAGCTTGAGCTACTAGGAGAACAGTTACTCAAGCTAGAGCTACTAGGAGAACATCCACTCAAGCTAGAACTACTAGGAGAACAGCCACTCAAGCTAGAGCTACTAGGAGAACAGCCACTCAAGCTAGAGCTACTAGGAGAACAGCCACTCAAGCTAGAGCTACTAGGAGAACATCCACTCAAGCTAGAGCTACTAGGAGAACATCCACTCAAGCTAGAGCTACTGGGAGAACATCCACTCAAGCTAGAGCTACTAGGAGAACATCCACTCAAGCTAGAGCTACTAGGAGAACATCCACTCAAGCTAGAGCTACTGGGAGAACATCCACTCAAGCTAGAGCTACTAGGAGAACATCCACTCAAGCTAGAGCTACTAGGAGAACTTCCACTCAAGCTAGAGCTACTAGGAGAACATCCACTCAAGCTAGAGCTACTAGGAGAACTTCCACTCAAGCTAGAGATACTAGGAGAACATCCACTCAAGCTAGAGCTACTAGGAGAACATTCACTCAAGCTAGAGCTACTAGGAGAACAGCCATTCAAGCTAGAGCTACTGGGAGAACATTTACTCAAGCTAGAGCTACTAGGAGAACATCCACTCAAGCTAGAGCTACTAGGAGAACATCCACTCAAGCTAGAGCTACTAGGAGAACATTCACTCAAGCTAGAGCTACTAGGAGAACATCCACTCAAGCTAGAGCTACTAGGAGGACATCCACTCAAGCTAGAACTACTAGGAGAACATCCACTCAAGCTAGAGCTACTAGGAGAACATCCACTCAAGCTAGAGCTGGCTGGAATCGTCTCCTAGAGGAGGGAGCAATTTAAGTCGTTTAGCAACAAACTCCGCTCAGCCGCAGTGTGGATTTTTTTTTATATAATTTCCCCAAATTTATATTGCATAATTTTTTTTAGTGTAAATAAATGTAAATTGTGTTGCTGTTAGTTTAAAATTAATTTACAAGTGAAACAGGAGCGTCGGGCGGGAAGAAGTACGCCATAATGGAAAATAGACCGGTCAGAATAATCGGCTAATATAATTCATTGTCATCGAGGCTAAATTGGAGTGGAACGGCCTCCGATGACCAGGAAATAATGCAGTGACACCCTACACTGCAGACTGGGAAGAAAATAAGTGTGAAAACCACAGCAATATAGTGGTAGAATTGGGAAATAAGGGAGGACGCCATATTGAAATTCAGTGAGTGAGGAGACTTCGCAATTTGTGTCAGAATTTTGGCGTTTTCCGAGGCTTAATGGAATTATGGCCTCCAAATTTGGATTATAAATTGTAATTATGGTCCTGCTGAAGAAATAAGGACAAGAAATTGGCAGGACAGCAAGAATTTGATGTGATTGGGGAAGATAAGGAGACATTATCACCCTCAGCTAACTATAACCGTCTTTCATGTAGATTCTAACTGGTCAGTGTAGTTTCTATATGTTAGAGAGGCATTGTGGGTGATCCAGCGGCATCAAGTGACCTCCAGAGAAAATTTGTTAAGTGGTATCCCAAAATTTGTTAAGTGGTATCCCAAAATTTTGTCAATAATTATACCAATTTGTTATATGCTTGACATTAACTGTATTAGACCCCTTCTCCTCTCAGCAAGTCAAACCCAAGTGATACAGTCCACACTTTAATTAATAGTGTCAGAATTACTGGTTATGTTTCTTAACTGTAATGTATAATTATAGGTCCCGGCTGACGTGAGTGAGGTTTGAGGTTGTGGGTATCGAGGGAAACACTCTACTGGTGACCTAAAGTGTCTTAAATCCCACCTACCTCAGAGGTGCAACAGAAATTGATAAGTAATATTTACCTTAGTTGTATCCTTAACCCAAAATGCTTGTATGAACGTAATAGTGAAGTTCATACTGGCAATATCTCACAATATTTATCAAATAGAATTTTCTTCCGCCTCCCCAAAATGAGTCTTATTTGTATTGCATTTCAGAGCTAATAAAGACACATAATGTAGAGTAAGTTTTTAATTTAGACGTTTGTCTCAGTAAATGTTTTCAATCCCAAATGTAAGTTTGTTTACACAGTCTGTATTTCAAAGCTTATTGAGGTATTTGGTGACGTGTACTTAGCTCAGTGAGGGCGTGTCTAGTGTACTCTCTGTGGACTGAACCATCTTTGCTCTGTGAAGACTTTTCTACTGTGCTCTCCGTTCTTAGCTACCTGAGATTGGATGATGGTTTCCCTCGACTACGAGCAGCTATATCTCCAACTTAAGGCGGAATTAACGGAAGCTAGAAGAGAAATTCAACGTTTGAAGGGTATATGCAAAGATTATCCCCGGAACAATTTCGCCGATGATCAGACCAACGAATGGATGCTAGTCGGATCTGAAGGGACGAAGCTGAAGTTGAAGAAGGTCCAGAAGACTGCTGTGAAAACCGGGAACTCTTTTTCCTTGTTATCAGACGAATGTGAAGACATCCCAGCGAAGACCATCTCTACAAAGACCGTCGAGAACGTCATGCACACCGCCAGTCGAGGTAAGAACATTGTTTTAGTTGGGGATAGTCAGATTAGGTTTATGGATACTGAATTTTGTCTTAAGGATAGGAATAGGAGGCAGAGCGTGTGTTATCCTGGGGCTGGGATGAAGGATATTGTTAGCTGTCTGGACGACATCATGAGAGGTAATGGGAGCAATCCTATTATCTGTCTCAGTGATGGAGGCAACGTTGGCAGGCGTAGAAGTGAGGAGCTGATTAACAGCTATAGGTCAGCAATAGACAGAATTAGGAAGAAGGGTGGGAACCCTGTCATATGTGGTATTTTGCCAAGGAGAGGAGTTGGAAATGAATGGTTGTCCAGAGAAATTGGTGTCAATTGCTGGCTGGACAAATACTGTAAGGAAAATGCAGTAACATTCATTGACAACTGGGACCTCTTCTATGGCAGAAATGACATGTATGCCAGGGATGGGATTCACTTATCTAGGTCTGGGGTGGGGGCACTGGCAACTGCAGTGGAGGGAGCTGTTAGGGCTTTAAACTAGAAAAAGTTAGTGGTATGGGTTATGGGGGAAAAACAGTGAAGTCCCAGTGTAGTAATGTTATGAATTTTAGGGGAACTAGTAATAGGCAGAATAAGGTGGATATTGGAAAGTTAGTGGCACTAGGTGACAAGGACAGTAATAGGTATAGTGGAAAAACAGAAATGAACAAGAAGAGCAAAGAGAAAGGAGGTTTTCTGAACATTTTTTATACAAATAGTCGTAGTGCGAGAAATAAGATGGACGAATTGAGATTAGTTGCAAGTGCAGGTAATATTGATGTTTTTGCATTAACTGAGACGTGGTTTAATATGAAAAATCGGGACATGCCTGCTGAATGTCACATTCAGGGTTTTAAATTGTTCCAAGTAGACAGAAGCATCAGGAAGGGGGGGTGGGGTGGCACTCTATGTCCGTGATCATTTAAATTGTTGCATAAAAACGGGTATAAAGTCTGAAATAATACATACAGAGTCTGTCTGGATAGAATTTTCAGAGGGGTGTGAAAAATTGATTTTAGGCGTGATATACCGTCCTCCAAACTTAAATAGGGAACAAGAGAAACTACTTTGGGAGGAAATTGTTAAGGCCACAAGGCATGATAACGTAGTAATTCTAGGGGACTTTAACTTTAGTCAGATTGATTGGAATTTCTTGACAGGCAATTTAGAATCAAACGACTTTTTAGAAGTAGTTCAGGATTGTTTTTTGAAGCAGTTTGTGACAGAACCTACAAGGGGAAATAACCTACTTCACTTGGTTCTGGCAAACAAGGAATCTCTTGTAAATAATTTAGAAATTACAGACGAACTCGGCACAAGCGACCACAAGTCAATTATTTTTAGCATTGAATGGATGTATGATAGTAGGGATAATTCAGTAACAGTCCCAGACTTTCGCTTAGCAGATTATAATGGGCTTAGAGAACACTTATCAACTGTGGACTGGGGTAACGAAGAGAGCTATCAATATGACAGCTTTCTTAACACTATACAGGCTGAACAAAGAACATTTATCCCGTATAAAGAAATTAGATCAAGTAGAAATAACCCAAAATGGATGAATAATAGGCTCAAATATCTTTTAGGGCAGAAGAAAGGAATTTATAGGCGCATAAATAGAGGTGAGGGTCATCTTATAAATCAGTATACTGACATTAAGAGGGACATTAAAAAGGGTATAAGAAAAGCTAAACGGGACTATGAAATTAAAGTTGCTAGGGATTCAAAAACTAACCCAAAAAGTTTTTTTCAGGTTTATAGAACAAAAGTTAGGGATAAGATAGGTCCACTTAAAAATAACTCTGGGCATCTTACTGAAAAGGAGAATGATATGTGCTCTATTTTTAATAATTATTTTCTCTCGGTTTTCACACAGGAAGACATTAATAATATCCCAGTAATTAATTTTTATAGTGTCCCTGAAGAAGATAAATTATGTAATATCACAGTCACTAGCGAAATGGTTATGAAACAAGTAGACCGTCTGAAACAAAATAAATTGCCAGGTCCTGATGAGCTTTTTGCAAGGGTTCTTAAGGAATGCAAAATGGAACTCTGTGAACCAATATCTAACATTTTTAATTTATCTCTTCAAACAGGTGTAGTGTCTGATATGTGGAAGATGGCTAATGTAATTCCTATTTTTTAAAGCAGGGGACAAGTCACTACCGTCAAATTACCGCCCAATAAGCCTGACCTCAATTGTAGGCAAATTACTAGAGTCACTTATAGCTGATATTATTAGAAGCCATCTAGATAACCATAATTTGATTAATGATACTCAGCATGGATTCATGAGGGGCCGTTCCTGCTTATCTAATTTATTAACCTTCTTTAGTAAAGCTTTTGAGGCTGTTGATCATGATAAAGAATTCGATATTGTTTATTTAGATTTTAGTAAGGCTTTTGATAGAGTACCGCACCAGAGACTGTTAAAGAAAGTGGCAGCTCATGGCATTGGGGGAAAAGTGCTGTCATGGATAGAGTCATGGCTCACCAATAGGAAGCAGAGAGTGTGCATAAATGGGGTTAAATCTGAGTGGGCATCTGTAACAAGTGGCGTTCCACAGGGATCAGTCTTAGGCCCGTTGGGCAGTTTCAAATTTAGGTTGGATAAATTCATGAGTGAGAGGGGTTGGATTTGAGTGGGACTCGCACATGAGTAAATAGAATTATCAAAGCTTATTTCTTGGGTATCATTGAAGATTGGGTTGAACAAATATTCTGTTAGTGGGATGGAATGTGAAGGACCTGCCTAGTATGGGCCAACAGGCCTGCTGCAGTGTTCCTCCTTTCTTATGTTCTTATGTTCTTACATCGTTAGTAAGGCCTCACCTAGATTATGCAGCTCAGTTCTGGTCTCCATATTACAGAATGGATATTAATTTGTTAGAAAACATTCAGCGTAGAATGACTAAATTAATACATAGCATTAGAAATCTTCCGTATGAAGAAAAATTGAAGACCCTAAAATTACATTCACTTGTAAGACGAAGAATGAGGGGAGACATGATCGAGGTATACAAGTGGGTATTAACAAAGGGGATATAAATAAGATCTTGAGGATATCTCTCCAAGAGAGAACCCGCAATAATGGATTCAAATTGGATAAGTTTAGATTTAGAAAGGATATAGGAAAGTATTGGTTTGGAAATAGGGTAGTTGATGAGTGGAACAGTCTGCCTAGTAGGGTTATTGAAGCAAGGACCTTGGGTAGTTTCAAATTTAGGTTGGATAAATTCATGAGTGAGAGGGGTTGGATTTGAGTGGGAATTGCACATGAGTAAATAGAATTATCAAAGCTTATGTCTTTTGTAGCATTGAAAATTGGGTTGAACAAATATTCTGTTAGAGATGGAATGTGAAGGACTTGCCTAATATGGGCCAACAGGCCTGCTGCAGTGTTCCTCCTTTCTTATGTTCTTATGTTCTTATGAGTGCGTTTGAGTTGCGACCCTCATCTAAAGCTCTAGTTCCTGGTCCCCAGAAACCCAGGTTCTTGGGATCGAATTTTTTTTATTCAAAGCACATCTATCGCCTGAGATTTTTGGGTTCAAAAGAGAGTAGGTCACCTGAAGGAGAATTTATCAGTAGGGTTCTAGCTCCTGTACCCGGTAACGTAATAATCTATACCCAGACTTCTTCTTTTCTTCCTATTAGTATCTGAGTTGAGTACCAAATGCATAGGAGTGCAAGCAAGAGTTTAGTGAGCCGCTAACCAGACTTTTCAATACATCGCATCAAACGAGTCTCATGAAGGAGACGTGGAAGATGGCTAATGTAATTCTTATCTTCAGATCAGGAGATAAGTCCATACTATTAAATTACTAATGAAGTTCAGTGAGGAAAGGTACAAGTTCTAATCCTCAGGAATAAAAATAACCTTCACACATATATACAGAACTAAGATAGGTTAAAGGACATATGAACAACTAATGAGACACTGCATATATGTTTCGTTTCCAGAATCTTTATCAAGGCAATGCAAACAATTAAAAGACAAAGTATATAAGGGGGACATGGTGTGGTACAGGTATGTTACAAAATGACACGATATCTATTAATAATAGACATCTCCAGTGAACACTAGAAAGGATAGCCCTTCTAGCATCCAGCCTGTTACTGGGCTTTTGCAACAAAGTCAGAATCCTGGTTCAGTTATCCGACATATTATATAGCTTAAGAGGATTGCAACTGATAGGGTACTAACCAAACAGATATTTAAAAGGTTTATTAACAAAGTGAGAAAATCTGGGTAGCAAAGTAAATCAAATATAAAGATATTAAGATATCAATTAAGGAGGTTAATTGGGAGGTTAGCTCCTACACTGCTCTCATATACAATAAGTCTCTGCTGAGGGCACATATATATATATGTATGACTCAGAAGTACCATCAGGTACAATGTCAGTAATAACAATAATATATCAAATAAGAATAAATGTGTGTATGAGTGTGCTCCCGGTAACTCTAAGACTCGACTCAACCAGTGTACGACTGAACTTCTCTTAAGCTAGCTGCTCTAACAAACTGACAATCAGAACAGCTTGATTGTCCAGTAAAATGACCAATTCAAGAACAGCAATAAAACAGGCAACAGCAACACAGCGTCAGGAACAAGGAGATAGAAAATCGACCCTAACTGGGGACCAGCAGTAGATCCTCCAAAACAGTCACAAAACTCCCTTTCTACTGAAGCTAGGTTCAGCATAAACAATCCCAGACTGTGGCGGTGCACAGATACCTTATCGATAGGGTCCAGAGCTATAGCTTGAGACCTGAGTTTATCAGAGTGTCAATGTGACACACAACCCAGAACAACGTCGAAAATCACTGTCTAGTCTATTCTCTGTGAACTGAGTTACACAGAGTTCTGAGAAGTATGATTCGTCTCACCATCGAATGCATACTCTACCCAACAGAGTCTAATGTCGAGAAAACAAGTAGAAATAGGAGTGAGGTGTTGACTCGACGAGGGTCAGCAGGCCAGAGAGAGAGAGGGAAGAGAAACAACCACCCAGCTCAGGTGTGTTCAGCGATTGACTCCTCCCAGCAACTAGACGCCGGCAGTATAACAGTAGTTAGCCAACTCCAAGGCAGGTACGACACACTCCAACACAATTTAAAATATTACATCCTACCTAATAATAATAATAATAATAATAATATCTTTATTTACTACAAGTACATGTACATGGTATACAGGCCTAGCTGACATCAATGACATACTACTATATGAAAGTCCCCTGTTATGCTGAGCATTTCGGGCAGATTAGGTCAGTGTCCTAGGATGCGACTCACACCAGTCGACTAACACCCAGGTACCCATTTTACTGATAGGGAACATAGACAACAGGTGTAAAGAAACACGCCCAATGTTTCTGCCCTGGCTGGGAATCGAACCCAGGCCCTCGCCGTGTGAAGCGAGGCTTTAGCTACAGAGCCCTAATAAATATAGCTAAGTCAAATAGGTCAAATAAGTCAAATAATAGTCTAATAATAGTATAAAGCGATATTAACGATTTAGCTATTATCGATAATATCAGCAATATAAAATTATAGAAAAGGAAATATACAATATATAACATTGAGGCCCAATTCTGGGGGCAATAAGGTAATAAGAACATAAACAGTATAAAATAGCAGGCTATGCTAGCACTAGTAGGTGAGTTGATTTCTTGTCATGTGACGGCAGGATAAACTAACGTTTATGGAGAGAAGTGCTAATTGTGTAATTGTGTCTGAAATAAAAGATTATTAAAGCTTTAAGATATTTTCTTCTGCGAGCGTTTGGCTCATTAATAACTAAGGTGCCATTCCATCTCAAGTGGCTGTTGGTGTTCCCTTCGTTGTTCAAGTTATCACATGTGTTAAGTGTAAATATGTTCGTTCAGACTTGTTCCTGGGTTCGCCACTCATCGAGTTGAAACGACGCCTTCTTAGTGATTAAGGCGCCAGAGTTCATATCGATTAAAACGAAGAAAATATTCCTCTCAATAGAAAATATTTCGACCTCACTGCTGAAGAGTTGTTCAGTGTAAAATCGAAATATAGCGTACACATCTTATATTTTATTATCTATATAAGTACTGTTATTATTATTGGATATATGGTTTTCACTTTTTGAGCACATGTAAAATTGTAACATGTAAATTGAGGTTGGCTATAAGTTAGCAGCCTGTCAGAAAGAGAAGATGAATATCTCCCAGTTGACAACTACACCTGCCAATATTTCATGTGACTCATTCAACCCTCCCTATATATACACCTATAACTCTACCTAGAACTTCACCTCACTACACAGGTTCCTGCGTACAGAGACTTCAGAAGAGCAGTAGCATCAAGAACGCTCAGAACGACTCCTAGCGTCAACATGTGGGCACATCAAGTGTTGGTCTTACTGTCCGTGGTGGTCTTCGCTGCTGCCAATTTCCCATCACCACTACGTACAAGTACAATTCTCGATTTTAATGTCTTATTCCTGTTATTGCTATCTTTTTGTATTGATCTTTAATATCTTATTATTTTATTAATAGTTTATTCTCCTGCTTATCTATTTAAGGACATTTTTTTACCCGATTTCTCTGTAGGAATATAGTATGTATGTTGTTTCTGCAGCTTGTAAAATATTTTGGAAAATATCGTACTGACAGTCCTTGTCGTTACTGATTATATCGACAAGAATTGTGGTATCTATATCTTCTTTGATACATTTTTCCTAACAAGTGCCATTTCTATCTCCATTTCTTGTTTTTATCAATGTGGAATAATTTAAACTCATCTATTTGTCATTCGGCAAGCATGTCCCGACAACTTACATTAAAGTATATCTCATTTATTGCAATTATATCGATTTCCTGTACGTGTCATCAATGTTAATACTACGACTGTGTATATAAAAGGCGCTGAGGAAGGCGCTGAGGAAGGCGCTGAGGAAGGTCCGTTCTGTCTTTTCCCACTGAATATTTTTATTTTTCGTTTCCTATTCTCATCTAAGACAGAATTCCTCACATTACAGTTCAGTATCGTTAATAATTTCAATAGCCTATTTTTTAATAACTTGTTGCTTGTAGACTTACTGATATTATGCGACGAGTGCAGGTGGCTGTGATACTTAACTGTGCCAGGTACCTTGTACCTACAGTGACGTGGTCAGGTGTGGTGGCTGTGATACTTAACTGTGCCAGGTACCTTGTACCTACAGTGACGTGGTCAGGTGCAGGTGGCTGTGATACTTAACTGTGCCAGGTACCTTGTACCTACAGTGACGTGGTCAGGTGCAGGTGGCTGTGATACTTAACAGTGTCAGGTACCTTGTACCTACAGTGACGTGGTCAGGTGCAGGTGGCTGTAATACTTAACTGTGCCAGGTACCTTGTACCTACAGTGACGTGGTCAGGTGCAGGTGGCTGTGATACTTACCAGTGTTGGTACCTTGTACCTACAGTGACGTGGTCAGGTGCAGGTGACTGTAATACTTAACTGTGCCAGGTACCTTGTACCTATAGTGACGTGGTCAGGTGCAGGTGGCTGTGATACTTAACTGTGTCAGAAACCTTGTACCTACAGTGACGTGGTCTGGTGCAGGTGGCTGTGATACTTAACAGTGTCAGGTACCTTGTACATACAGTGACGTGGTCAGGTGCAGGTGGCTGTGATACTTTAACTGTGCCAGGTACCTTGTACCTACAGTGACGTGGTCGGGTGTTTGGCTGTGATACTTAACTGTGCCAGGCACCTTGTACATACAGTGACGTGGTCAGGTGCAGGTGGCTGTGATACTTTAACAACTGTGTCAGGTACCTTGTACCTACAGTGATGAGGTCATGTGCAGGTGGTTGTGATACTTTACAACTGTGCCGGTACCTTGTACCTACAGTGACGTGGTCAGGTGCAGGTGGTTGTGATACTTTAACAACTGTGCCAGGTACCTTGTACCTACAGTGATGAGGTCGTGCAGGTGGTTGTGATACTTTAACAACTGTGCCAGGTACCTTGTACCTACAGTGATGAGGTCATGTGCAGGTGGTTGTCATAATTTAACAACTGTGCCAGGTACCTTGTACCTACAGTGATGAGGTCATGTGCAGGTGGTTGTCATACTTTAACAACTGTGCCAGGTACCTTGTACCTACAGTGATGAGGTCATGTGCAGGTGGTTGTCATACTTTAACAACTGTGCAGGTACTTTGTACCTACAGTGATGAGGTCATGTGTAGGTGGTTGTGATACTTTAACAACTGTGCCAGGTACCTTGTACCTACAGTGACGTGGTCAGGTGTAGGTGGTTGTAATACTTTAACAACTGTGCCAGGTACCTTGTACCTACAGTGACGTGGTCAGGTGTAGGTGGTTGTAATACTTTAACAACTGTGCCAGGTACCTTGTACCTACAGTGACGTGGTCAGGTGCAGGTGGTTGTGATACTTAAACAACTGTGCCAGATACCTTGTACCTACAGTGACGTGGTCAGGTGTAGGTGGTTGTGATACTTAACTGTGCCAGGTACCTTGTACCTACAGTGACGTGGTCAGGTGCAGGTGGCTGTGATACTTAAACAACTGTGCCAGGTACCTTGTACCTACAGTGACGTGGTCAGGTACAGGTGGTTGTAATACTTTAACAACTGTGCCAGGTACCTTGTACCTACAGTGACGTGGTCAGGTGCAGGTGGTTGTGATACTTTTAACAACTGTGCCAGGTACCTTGTACCTACAGTGACGTGGTCAGGTGCAGGTGGTTGTGATACTTAAACAACTGTGCCAGATACCTTGTACCTACAGTGACGTGGTCAGGTGTGGTGGTTGTGATACTTAAACAACTGTTCAGTCCTCAGAAAGGGAAAACAGTTTAATCCTCGTCTACCACCATGCACAATGTTATATGTATGGTTAGGGTTATGTTTTGAGGGTTTTTAGAGCCTTGTGTTATAATCACTGATGAAGCATGTATGGTTTTCCAAAAAACACTTCATTATATGGTTTTTAGTTATATTGATGTTGTATTTGTGAGGGTATTATGTATAAAGTTGGGCAGGAGGTTTTTTGGGTGGGTGTATGGCTGGGGATGGTTCCTATGATTGATAGGTCCTTTTTGAGCTTTTCAGCATATGCTGTTTTCTGTTTTAATGATAGTATGTGTGGTACTTAATGCCACAGACATATATGTAATTTTCTGGTAATGTAAAGATGCTTTGGATTGGTTAAGTTTTTGGGGGTTTGGGAGGTAAGATATAATACTTTTAGTTTGTTTGTTTAGGCTTAGTTGAGCCAATAAGTGAAGGACCTGCCTAGTATGGGCCAACAGGCCTGCTGCAGTGTTCCTCCTTTCTTATGTTTCTTATAATGGGTCTAACCTATGTAAATGGCAGCAAGGTGTGTAGGTTTGTATAATAGACATAATGTCTTGTGTCATGTTGTGGACTGGAACTAAGGTATTGATAATGGTATTTCAATATATGTCTGTGCTATTGTTATATATGTATTGATCTATGTATATTTATCTGTAATGATTTAAATAAAATATAAAAAAATCCTCAGAAATAATAATATGTTGTTTCATACTCATATTATTATTAACAATAAACCCAATATTATGAGTCCAAAATTATATTTACTCAACATGATAATGATAAAGTGTCCATAAAAATTGTCACTGCAGATTGTTTAATTTGATAACAAATTTATTCGTCTTTTTCCACCTTAAGACACTTGTCCACATTAATCGTGAATGAATTTTTCACTCTTGTAAATCTATAGATAATCATTTAGCAAGCATCAACATTCCACTCAAAGAAGCGGACAATTTTTATACCTAAATTACTTATTTTTTTAAATAATTTCTATTCACAAGGCTTAGCACATATAACCCAAGAGTCGACCATTATTTCTCAGCATGCAAAACTACCCCCTCATGTTTGAAGAAGGGACATTGTCAACACCTCAGCTGTATATCCCGCCTGCGATTACGCTTATTGTCCCAACGGTTGCCAGTGTTGTCGCGACTACCCTGCAATACCTCGCTTGTGCCGCCGCTAATGGTCACTGTGTTCCAAACAAAGGTTCTGTGTT
>WNWK01017913.1:0-20000 GCA_009830355.1 Cherax destructor
TGACATCATGGCATTTCGGTGGCAAGACAAACGAGATGTCACACTGTTGTCATCAGTTCACCCTAATGAAATGGCAGACACTGGCAGGGTGAATAGAGAGACCGATGAACCCATTCTAAAACCTGCAGCTGTGATGGACTACACTCTCAATATGCGTTCAGTGGACAAATGTGACATGCAGATTGGGTTTGCTGATTGCGTTCGTAAGAGTTATAAGTGGTACATAAAACTCTTTTTCCATATTCTGGACATTTCAATGCTCAATGCTTATAATATGTATAAGCTGAAGACCAGAAACAAACCACTATATATGGTGAATTTTGTTTGTCTGTGGTCAGACAAATAATATTCAAGTACCAAGTAATAGCACCTGCAATAGAACACCGCCCACAAAATTATGAACAAATACCCTCTCGTCTGAGGCCTGGTGATCACTACCTAATGAAACTGCCTGCTACTGCTTGCAAGACAAAGGCTCAGAAGAGGTGCCATGTCTGTGCACATACAAAAAAACGTCCTCAGCAACGCAGACACACTCGTTTTATGTGTGAGGAGTGTAAAGTACCATTGTGCATGACACCATGTTTCAAAGAGTTCCACAAGCTCCACCACTTCTAGGAACATGTCCAGTGACTGTATATATGTATATATATGATAGAAAAATAGTAATAAACAATCTTTGACATTGTTACTTTTTGTAAACATGTTTTGTAAACAATGTAATGAGAACAAAGTTTGTGTAGTTATTGTGAAGTAAATAATGAGTGAATATTTGAAAAACAGCACTTATATTGGTCTCACAGACCATAAAAGTTATTTGAAAAAAAGAAAATAAAAAAGAAAAGAAAACAATTAAAAAAAAAAAAAAATTACCGGCCGACCGGCAGTCAGCGATGTTGCCATACGTGACTCATTTTCCGTCAAATTCAATCATCTATATCTCGGTAAGTATTGATCGCAGAAATGTTTTTTTTAGCCTATTAGATTTAGAAAAAAAAATCTATTATTTCATAAGAATTTTTTTTTTTTTTTTAAATTTCTTGACCCTGAGAGAGAGTTAAGAATTGAGGCCTCGACCCTGAAAGGGTTAAGCTTACTGTATGTACGTATACATTCAAAACATTCACTCTTACTACTGTGCACACTATATATACAAAACAATCAATACAAATACAGTGGTACCCCAAGTTTCGGCCACCTCCCAACTCGAACAATTATGTAAGTGTATTATTGTAAGTGCTTTTGTAAGTGTATTTTTTGGGGTCTGAAACAGACTAATCTAATTTACATTATTCCTTATGGGAACAAATTCGTTCTGTAACTAGTTGTGATTATAGAATTTATTAAAGGCAATATAAAGAAAATGAAAGTTAATTATTAAAGGAGAAATAAGTGCTAAAGTGTACAAAAGTGTACAAAAGTAAAATTTATTAATATTATTTATTAATATTTTTATCTTCGCCTATCTACAACTGTAATTAAAGCATGGATTCTTACTGTGATATGAGATAATATAAGCAGAACATTAAACTTTCTCACCACCCTAAGGCTGTAAAAATATTTCCTAATATCAATGGCACTTGAACAGCCTCCTGGATCAAATTATGGCCGAAACTCGGGGTTCCACTGTATAACCTCAGCTCTGAAACTCTGTCTGGAGAGCTGTAATAGAACTCATGGGCATAATACAAGATACAAATACAGTGGTACCTCGAGTTACGATGGTCCCCAAAATCGCCCTTTTATGTAAGTTTATTTTTTTAAATGCTTTTGTAAGTATATTTTTGGGGGTGTAAAAGGACTAGTCTATTTTACATTATTCCTTAAGGGGATAAATTCGTTTGGTAATGGCACTTGAACAGCATTCTGGAACGAAAAAATATCGTAACTCGAGGTACCACTGTACCTCTTTGATGTCGGGTTCAGCTCAATCTGAGTCAAAACTCGATGCACATAAAAGGTCTCAAAATCTGAAACACTACCTGAAGATTCCAAAAGTTCCCTGTCTGCCAACCACTTAAAAGCTATTGTTAAAAAAAAAAAAAAAAAAAAAAAAGCACCTCCTTACTCTAATCTGATTCATGATAGTAATATACACTCTGTGTTAACCACATTTTTGAAACCTGCCTATTGAGTACTTACAAGTATTCTTACTTGAATTGTCATTGTACAGTGGAACCTCGGTTTTCATATGCACTAGTTTGTATGTAAAACTACAGTGGACCCCGACTAACGAAAGGCCCATTTTTTTTTATTTTTATTAACACATCGGCCGATTCCCACCAAGGCAGGGTGGCCCGAAAAAGAAAAACTTTCATCATCATTCACTCCATCACTGTCTTGCCAGAAGGGTGCTTTACACTACAGTTATAAAACTGCAACATTAACACCCTCCTTCAGAGTGCCGGCACTGTACTTCCCATCTCCAGAACTCAAGTCCGGCCTGCCGGTTTCCTGAATCCTTCATAAATGTTACTTTGCTCACACTCCAACAGCACGTCAAGTATTAAAACCATATGCCTCCATTCACTCCTATCAAATACGCTCACACATGCTTGCTGGAAGTCCAAGCCCTCGCACACAAAACTTCCTTTACCCTCCCTCCAACCTTTCCTAGGCCGACCCCTACCCCGCCTTCCCCCCACTACAGATTTATACACTCGAAGTCACTCTGTCTCGTTCCATCTCTCTACATGTCCAAACCATCTCAACAACCCTCCTCAGCTCTCTGGGCAATCGTTTTGGTAATCCCGCACCTCCTCCTAATTTCCAAACTCCGAATTCTCTGCATTATATTCACACCACACATTGACCTCAGACATGACATCTCCACTGCCTCCAGCCTTCTCCTCGTTGCAACATTCATCACCCATGCTTCACACCCATATAAGAGCGTTGGTATAACTATACTCTCATACATTCCCCTTTACTTCCATGGACAAGGTTCTTTGTCTCCACAGACCCAAGTGCTCCACTCACCCTTTTCCCCTCATCAATTCTATGATTCACCTCATCCTTCATAGACCCATCCGCCGACATGTCCACTCCCAAATATCTGAATACATTCACCTCCTCCATACTCTCTCCTCCAATCTGATATCCAATCTTTCGTCACCTATTCTTTTTGTTATCCTCATCACCTTACTCTTTCCTATATTCACTTTCAATTTTCTTCTTTACACACCCTACCAAATTCATCCACCAACCTCTGCAGCTTCTCTTCAGAATCTCCCAAAGCACAGTGTCATCAGCAAAAAGCAACTGTGACAACTCCCACTTTGTATTTGCTTTTATCTTTTAGCCCAACACCTCTTGCCAAGACCTCGCATTCACTTTCTTACAACCCCATCTATAAATATATTGAACAACCACGGTGACATCACACATCCTTGCCTAAGGCCCACTTTTACTGGGAAATAGTCCCCTTCCCTCCTACACACTCTAACCTGAGCCTCACTATCCTCATAAAAACTCTTCACTGCTTTCAGTAACCTTCCTCCTATTCCATACACCTGCAACATCTGCCACATTGCCCCCCTATCTACCCTATCATACGCCTTTTCCAAATCCATAAATGCCACAAAAACATCTTTACCCATATAACGAAAAAATCGTGTAACGAAAGCTTTTTTCGCTTTCATGTAGCAAAAATGGACTCGTGTAGCGAAACGTATCAGACCTGTCCGCCTGCCCCACGCCTGCCCTGCGCCTGCGCAGGACGCCAGTCAAGCATTGTTTACCATTGAGAGAACATTACCCAGCGTGCTCTTTCAAACATTCACAACAAATTTGTTGTGTTTTTTGGTGGTTTAGTGATTGTCACTGTGAAATAAGTCACCATGGGTCCAAAGAAGCTCCCTAGTGGCACCCCAGTGGTAGCATTCATGCAGGGAGTGTAGCATTCATGCAGGGAGTGTAGCATTCATGCAGGGAGTGTAGCATTCATGCAGGGAGTGTAGCATTCATGCAGGGAGTGTAGCATTCATGCAGGGAGTGTAGCATTCATGCAGGGAGTGTAGCATTCATGCAGGGAGTGTAGCATTCATGCAGGGAGTGTAGCATTCATGCAGGAGTGTAGCATTCATGCAGGGAGTGTAGCATTCATGCAGGGAGTGTAGCATTCATGCAGGGAGTGTAGCATTCATGCAGGGAGTGTAGCATTCATGCAGGAGTGTAGCATTCATGCAGGGAGTGTAGCATTCATGCAGGAGTAGCATTATGAGAGTGTAGCATTCATGCAGGGAGTGTAGCATTCAATGATGCAGGGAGTGTAGCATTCATGCAGGGAGTGTAGCATTCATGCAGGGAGTGCAGCATTCATGCAGTGGGAGTGTAGCATTCATGCAGGGAGTGTAGCATTGCAGTGCAGGGAGTGTAGACATGCAGAGTGAGCATGAGGGAGTGTAACAGCATCATCAGTGCAGGGAGTGTAGCATTCATGCAGGAGAGTGTAGCATTCATGCAGGGAGTGTAGCATTCATGCAGGAGTGTAGCATTCATGCAGGGAGTGTAGCATTCATGCAGGGTGAGCATTCATGCAGAGTGTAGCATTCATGCAGGAGTGAGCATCATGCAGGAGTGTAGCATTCATGCAGGGAGTGTAGCAGGCATGCAGGGGAGTGTGAGCAGGCATGCAGGGAGTGTAGCAGGCATGCAGGGAGTGTAGCAGGCATGCATGCAGGGGAGTGTAGCAGGCATGCAGGGAGTGTAGCAGGCATGCAGGAGTGTAGCAGGCATGCAGGGAGTGTAGCAGGCATGCAGGGAGTGTAGCAGGCATGTAGGGAGTGTAGCAGGGAGTGGGGATTTCCCTTCGTAGAGGCTGAAGAATTCCTCCCCCAACAAGTGTTTAATTGTGATAAACAGGCCTGTTTTGGAAGAAAATGCCCAACAGGACCTTCATTACTCATTACCTCATTACCCTATCTTCCAGATGCCTGCAACTCTCTTCAATAAAGGTAAGTAAATGTTATTTATTAATCTGTTTTTTGTTATTTAGTATGTGAATATTTTTGGGTGGAACGGATTAATTGTATTTACATTATTTCTTATGGGAAATAAGGTTTCGAATTACGAAAGTTTCCTGTTGAGAAATAGCTCCTGGAACGGATTAATTTCGTTAGTCGAGGGACCACTGTATAGTTATTCTCTATAAAATGTATTTTTTTCTAATATTTTTGGGTGCCTGCAACGGATTAATTGGATTTACATTATTTCTCATGAGAAATGTTAACAAAAAATACATTTTATAGAGAATAACTAGTTTTACATACAAACTAGGGCATACGAAAACTGAGGTTCCACTGTACTTAAATCTCATCTCCATATCTGCTGATACACTCAGAAGTTAATACGTACGTACTTAAAACAGTCGGTGTACTTAATTCAACTAACTCCATATAATTTTATTAGATTTTCACGAACATTTGTATAATATACAGTACCTACTCTGTAACTAGTTTAATGCATATTAAGTTTAATCTTAAGTCTGCCCAAAAGACATTGCATAACTATGTACTTGTCCATGAGCTGTATTATAACATATAATGTAAAATATATGAGGTAAAACTATGTAATTAATTTATGGAAAATAAACTTTACACATATAATAGGACCCACGACCACAACACAAGACACAGATCACTTTTTGATATACCCCAAGTCCATACCAACCAATGTAAAAATTCTATGCACATAAAGGGCCCCAGAATCTGGAATTCATTACCAGTAAATATTAAGATAACCTTGTCTGAAAATCAATTTAAGACTCTTCTCAAAAACACCTACTCACCCTAAACTAAATACTCATACTGTAAACTACTTTAAAAAATGCTCAATGTTATTTTTCTTAAGATAATCTCAATTTTACATTACCATCCTCATGGATGGTATATCATCATCATATTGTAATTTGTAATAAAATATATAACTAGAATAAGCTCAATCAATTTCTCTAGTATTATATACATAGTCTATAAGTCGTTAGATTAAGCTGCCCCTAATGCCATGGCATGCCAGTGGCTCTCCTTGCACTTCTAATTTATGATTGTAACTACCAATATCTATGTATAATTGCAAAGAAATATGAGTGCCAATATCATGTGTCCTTATGACCAGTGTAAAAAAAAATTCTTGTTATGCACTGATTGCTTATATCTTAAATTTTGCTTTGTTTATAGCAAACAATCAACCATTATAATTTGGCTTACCAATACCACTAATAAAATACAGTAGTATACAAAAGTTACTTCAACACAACCTAAATTCGTCTGGCTTCATAAATAAAAATTTGAGAAAAGCAGAACACAAGTCAAATTCCTCACCATGACGAGCCATGTTGAGTCTCCACGAAGCTCCAAGAATCTATCGCTAAGTTCCAGCACCTTGGAGGCACCATTTACGTTTACCAAAACTGAAAGAGGTAAAAATAATATTTTTTATTTAAGCCTCATACATTATTTTAAACTTTTACATTGGTTTTATATACAGTAGGGCCCCGTTTTACGGCGTTTCACCTGACGACATTCTGCTAATACGGTGATTTCAAATTATGACCAAAACTATCATTATGGCTCCCTGTCTTTCTAATACGGCGTGTACTACCCGGTTTGTTTACATTCTCTGTGAGCACCGCGTCTCTCCATTATGTTTGGAAACTTTACAAAATTTCAAGTGTTTTAAAGTTATTTCATATTTTATATACGTATACAGTAGGACCCCCGATTTTCGTCCGGTGAGGAAATCATACAATTCAGATTTTGAGCACTTTTTTCGGCGAAATTTTCCCCTGGGTTTCGTACATCCGCACAGAAATCATCTGTATCAGATGCGTCCACCCACCCGGGACGCTGCTTCTCACGCGTACCAGACTCAGTCTGCCTCTGTCTCTCTTTGAGTTAGCAATACTCCGTGCGTTCATCCATTGTTTTTTGTCTTGTTTACTGATAGCAACTGTGAAATAAGCCACCATGGGGCCAAAGAAAGTTCAGAGTGCCAGCCCTTTGGTGAAGAAGGTGAGAAACACGATAGAATTCAAGAAAGAACTTGTAGCAAAATATGAAAGGATTTTGAAGGGTTTGAGGCTGACCCTGATGACCCTATGCCTATTGTGGAATCTAATGTGTCTTAGGGGAAGTTCATGGTGTTGGATGTGAGTGGCAAGGATGTGGAAGAGTTGGTGGAGGACCACAGGGAAGAGCTAACCACTGAAGAGCTGCAAGACCTTCAACTGGAGCAGCACTAGATCGCAGCTGAGGAAATTGCTTCAGAGAAGGAAGAGAGAGGGGAGAATGTGCCTTCTTCAGTGATTAAGGACATGTGTGCAAAGTGGAATGAGTTGCAAAATTTTGTGGAGAATTATCACCCTAACAAAACTGTTGCAAGCAGCATCTGCAACATGTTCAATGACAATGCCTTGTCCCATTCTAGGCAAATCTTAAAGAGATGCCAGAAACAGAGCTCTCTGGACAGATTTTTTGTGCAACAGGGGTACAGTGACTCAAGCTGGTCCTAGTGCCAGTAAAAGACAAAGAAGGGAAGTAACCCCGGAGTGTCTTATTAATCTTGAAGATGCCATATTAATAATGATAATAATAATATGTCGTATAAAACATTAATATAGACATTTTGCTTTATCCATCTATGATATTGTTTTCAAATTACATAATAAACACGCTATGTTACATATAAACATGATAAATATACCCACAGTAGAATAAATTAACATAAATATGAGATGTTTTTCCAGTCGGCTTGCGGAGTGAACTAAAACCATACGCATCCGGCTAGTTTGTCTACAAAACTCGCGAACCTACTACTCTCTCATGTACTCATTCACTCTCTCTCGTTTATTCGTTTAATCTTGTTTACTCACCTCTCATCCTACATTAAGACTACAAATATTTTAAGGTAAGTAATGAGCGTACTGTATATGCATTTTATCGCTCTAGGGCGCTTTAAATGCCTAGTATATAATGTGTGGGTGGGATGCACAGATGGGCTACGATACCTACCTACCCTTGCTATTCACCTTGCACCCTGTATTAAGACTACAAATATTTTAAGGTATGTAATAAGTGTACACTATATGCATTTTATCACTCTAGGGCACTTTAAATGCCCAGTATATGTGTGGGTGGGGTGGCCAGATGGGCTATGATACCTACCTACCTACCCTACTATTTACCTTGC
Source organism: Cherax destructor (assembly GCA_009830355.1). Taxonomy (NCBI): domain Eukaryota; kingdom Metazoa; phylum Arthropoda; class Malacostraca; order Decapoda; family Parastacidae; genus Cherax; species Cherax destructor. The sequence continues at coordinate 8,188 of WNWK01017913.1, forward strand.
ACCCTATACAGTGGTACCTCAGCATGCGAACAGTTCCCAACTCGAACAATTATGTAAGTGCTTTTTTAAGTGTATTTTTGGGGGTCTGAAATGGATTAATTTAATTTACATAATTCCTTATGGAAACAAATTCGTTCAGTATTGGCACTCGAACAGCCTTCAGGAACGAATAAACTCGTAACCCGAGGTATTAAGTTAAGATTTTGTTCAGATTTTTAACTCGGAGGGTTAGCCATTCAGAATATCCCAATAAAGTCAGTGTATCATTGGGGACTGTGTATTTCCATTAGGGTCCTTTAATTTTGTCCCCCAAGATGCAACCTACCCTCCGGTATACTCCGGTTATACAACAGTTGACTAACTTGCCATGGGTTCAAACCCCACCTGTTCAACTAACAGTAAGTAGGTATGTGGGCACTAGTGGACTGGTGTGCGTCGCATCTTGAGGGATAGGATTAAAGGACCCACAGTGAAAGTGGGCAAGAGTATAACATGGCTTTATTGTGTTACCAGAGGTTACTAACGCCTATGGGTTAATAATCCGAACAAAATCTTTGATTTATTCAGCCCAATGTAAATCAAGGATCCCAATGGGGTTCCCCAAGGTAGTACTCTGGGTCCTATCAGTGTCAAATGGAAGCTACTACTGTACGCAGATGATAGTGCTCCGTTAGTACTGGGTAAAGACCCACAAGACATTACTAATGTACTATCACTAGAACTAGAATCCTGTAGCAAATGGTTGGTAGACAACAAATTATCACTACACCTTGGGAAAACGGAAGCCTTACTCTTCGGCATGAAATATAAATTGAAAAGGGTAAATAATTTTAACGTCCAATGTAATGGGGAAAACATTATTACAGTAAATTCTGTGAAATACCTGGGAATCCCCTTTGACCCAAGCATGTCAGGAGAACTAATAGAGAATAGGGTAGTAATGAAAGCAAATGCCAGACTAAAGTTCCTCAACAGACAGTGTCTACCAACTGAGGCTGGCAGGACCCTATGTCTAGCTCTCAGACAATGTATTATAGACTACTCTTGCAAAAAATAATAATATCTTTATTTCTACAAGTACATGTACAAGGTATACAGACCTAGCTGACATCAATGACATACTACTACATAGAAAGCCCCATGGTATGCAGAGGATTTCAGGCAAATTAGGTCAGTTTTCTCCCAGGATTAGACCCCCACTAGTTGACTAACACTCAGATACCCATTATTACTGATGGGTGAACACAGAACACAAGTGTAAGGAAACACGCTTAATGTTTCTACCCTCGCAATAAAAGAGTGGAATAGACTGCCTGCATAAGTCAAAGCCTATCAGCATGAGCCAGTCCAAGAAGAGAACCAAAATGTACCTCATGAATAAGGCTGCAGAATGGGAGGAGAGTGATTTCTTGTATGAAAATAACTAATTTTACCTCTCCCCTAGTATATTTTCTTTTATTGTAACTGCTTTTACATAGTTAAGATACTTATCTGTTTTTAACTTTTAAATATAAATAATAATTATCACAAGGACTCCAATGGAAATAAATCACTTTGACTTTTTTGGGTTATCCTGGGTTCGGGTTCTCTACACATATGCTGCTATGCATGATAATCTATGTAACTGTATTTGAGTATACCTGAATAAACTTACTTATTAATGGGAACAAGTCACCTTGTCTGGCTTTTTTGGGTTATCTTAGGTTATATACACATATGTTAAACTATGTATGTGTACCTGTACCTAAATAAACTTACTAACCTTCTTGGATATTATATACCTATAATTATTAATAGTATAATTAAAACTAAGCACTAAACTCACAAGGGTCATACAGCTATACAGTGGTACCTCTACTTATGAGCAGCTCCCAACTCGAACAATTATGTAAGTGTATTTTTGTAGGTGCTTTTGTAAATGTATTTTTGGGGGTCTGAAATGGATTAATCTAATTTTCATTATTTCTTATGGGAAAAAATTCCTTCGGTATCGGCACTTGAATAGCCGTCTGGAACGAATTTTGCTCGTAAGTAGAGGTACCACTGTATACCTATAATAATAATCTATTTCTACAAGTACATGATACAACATATACAGACCTAGCTGACATCAATGACATACTGTATATGGAAAGCCCCTTGTTATGTAGAGAATTTCGGGCAAATTAGGTTAATTTTGTACCCAGGATGCGACCCACACCAGTCGACTAACACCCAAGTACCTATTTACTACTAGATGAACAGGGACAACAGGTGTCTTAAAGAAAACTACTTTATCTTGCACATATCCGAAGCAAAATACACTTATTGATATCTGTGACTCCCCTTAATTTACATATGACTGTAAACAAATTTCTGAATACAGCTATTGCTTCATAATTCTTAAGCTAGTCATAAGTTTGCCTAAGACACTCCAATATAGAAACTGTATCATGCCAAAACGAGACCATTTCCATTAATAGATAAACTAATTGTTAAGTTCTTAAATATTTTGAACTACCTCATTTTTTGTAAATCTAGTTAATCACTACAATTACCTAACCTTAATACCAGTATGATCAATATCCTGTGTCAATATAGAGTAAGAACTAGTATTAGTCTGCCCGAAATGCCTAGGCATTCCTAGGCATACTAGTGGCCTTCTTGTAATAAGTATTTTATAATATGTAATAATATCATATCATATATGTAAACCCCACATTGTAATATTAACAGAGAAATAAAGAATTTTATTTATTTTTTAATTTTTAAACGCCCCGTTTCCACTCGTACTGGTAATCGAACCAAGGACCTCAATGTGTAAGCTGAGTGCGCTACCAACCTAACTACGGAATATTGCTTATCCTACCTGGCTATTGGTTTTCAACAATTATTATTATTATAATATTTATGCGGAAGCGCTACGCCTGTATGGGTCATACAGCACCTGGAGAATGGGAGGCAATCAGATTTGATCCAAGAAAATATATTCTGTCCAATTCTGGATCAAGAGCCCTTCACCAGCGTCAAGATACTCCCTTGAAGGGTTTCAACACAGTTAAAGCATTGTCCAAGAAAAACTAACGACTATACAGTGCCCATTAACATATATCGGCTTTCTGCTCAGTACTATGACATAAAGTTCAATATTATTAATACATAGTACAAATGAATTTGTTGAAGGCAGTCACGCCTCCGGTCGATACCAACACCTCTTCCTCAGTAAGTACCTTACCCACTCTAACTAATACCCAGTATTGGAGAACAAGTGGGGGTTGGATTTTGACAAGTGTCCAGTGTAAAGGTCACCGAGTGTATAAATGTTACCTGCAAAGACAACAAGGAAGTGTAAGACGTCCATGTTGTATTAGCACCTCCCTCACCACAGTTTGCACAGAACTGTTGAGCAAGGCGTCCCAGGCCTTACTGATTCTCATCCTCCCCTGAGTCCCCTCCCATCCCCGTCCCTAAGGGGCTTTGTCAGGGACTGGTGGAAGAGGTGGGATATATTTATTATATAAGTTTATTTAGGTACAATTTACACACGTATAATTACAAAAAGTTTTGCTTGATTACAATTCTCTAACATAGAATACATGTGTAACTACCAAGGATAAACCAAAAAAAAGAAGTCGGGAACAATGACTATATCCTTTTTGGTCGACATCATGCCCAGCCCTTCTAGGGCAGGGTAGGTGCCACCGCTAGAGCTTGCTACCATCTGCAGCTCGCAAGACTGCCCTTCCTGTCAGCCTCCCTAGGGCGGGGAAGATGGCAGACCAGAGTGGCCTAGCTTCTCCTCCTAGCCCTGTGCTGGTGGGGAATGTGGCTAGGCCTGGGGCCAGTTGGTCCCAACGATGAGGGGGTACGTGTGCCTCCTCCCATGGGAGACATAGGTCTCTGATACTCCCCCGACAGGGAGCCGAAGCCGGGTCGCCATCTGGAATAGACCCGGGTCGGGAGAATTCCCGGCGAATCAACACCTCCTCCTCCTCCTATATCCTTTCTAAATCTAAATTTAGCCAACTTGATTACATTATTTCCAGTTCTTTCTTGATCATATGTCATCAGTACCATATTTACACCTCATTTATGCATATCTTTCACTTGTACGATATACACCAATCAAATCTCCCCTCAAGAGCGTGAAGGTTGAGGACTCAATCTATCTTCGTATGAGATTCTTTATACAGTGGATTAATTCTTTATTTTTTTTCTCTTCTTGTTTTACAATGAATTTATACCTGTTCTGTGGAATGGAGACCAGAACTGCGCTGCATAATCCAAATGAAGCCTTTTAATGAAATGTTGAGTTGCACCAAGGACCCCAATGGAAATAAGTCACTTTGACTTTTTTGGGTTATCCTTGGTAATCTACACATATGCTGCAATGTATGATAATTTATGTAACTGTATTTATGTGTAGCCTCCAGATGCAACTTCCCAGCATTTCCAGGAGCAGCTTTTGAAAATTGACCATTGTCAATTGGTACTAGGAAATTTCAACTTGAGACACCTAAAATGGAGGAGTGTAGCAAATAATATTTTAGCAGAGATCACCCCAGGAGGCAGCTCAGATGAAAATTCACACACACATGAGCTATTAAATCTCTGCACCAAATTCACATTAAACCAGCAAATATTAGAGCCTACAAGACTAGAAAATACGCTGAACCTCATCTTCACTAACAACGACGATCTGATACATAATATAACCGTATCAAAGACAATACACTCAGATCACAACATAATAGAGGTACAGACATGTATGCACAGGGCTCCTGACCAGCAAAATGTGATCAGTCATGAGCGTGTCTTCACAAAATTCAATTTAAAAAACAAAAACATACAATGGGTACAAGTCAACCATGTCCTAAATGAAACAAGCTGGGAAGATATCCTAAACAACACATATCCGAACCTTTGCCTAGAAAAAATACTTTGTGGTTCTTGAGATCTGCTCAAGGCGCATTCCATTAAGAAAAAGAAAGAGAAGATGTAAACTAGAAAGAGAGAGACGCTCCCTATACAGACGAAGGCGAAGAGTCACAGAGTTGCTGAGAGGAGCCAATATATCTGAAATATGAAGGGAGGCACTGGTTAATGAAATTGCAAATATCGAACGTAAGCTGAAGGAATCTTACAGGAGACAAGAATCGCAGGAAGAACTAAAAGCCATAAAGGAAATTGAAAAAAAATACTTTTTCTCTTATGCAAAACCTAAGGGGAAAACAACATCTAGTACTGGGCCACTGCTTAGGCGAGATGGAACATACACAGATAACAGCCAAGAAATGAGTGAGATACTAAAGTCCCTGTACGACTGTTCAGCGAGCCACTGCCCAGACTAAGAGTCAACAATCCAAATGATTTCTGTATGAGGAAGACCAAAAATTTGGTCATCTCAAAAATCTCGGATATTATCTTAACTCCACAAGACTTTGAAAATGCAATAAATGACATGCCCATGCACTCTGCCCCAGGCCCAGACTCATGGAACTTCGTGGTCATCAAGAACTGCAAGAAGCCCTTGTCGCGTGCCTTCAGCATTCTATAAAGAGGGAGCATGGACACAGGGATCATTCCACACTCACTAAAAAAACCAGACATAGCCCCACTCTACAAAGGTGGCAATTGCAATTGCAAAGAACTACAGACCGATAGCACTAACATCCCATATCATAAAAATCTTTGAAAGGGTCCTAAGAATTAAGATCGCCAACCACCTAGATACCCATCAGTTACACTTCCCTGGGCAACACGGGTTTAGAGCAGGTCGCTCCTGCCTGTCCCAGCTACTGGATCACTATGACAAGGTCCTGGATGCTGTAGAGGATAAACAAAATACAGATGTAGTATAAACAGACTTTGCAAAAGCTTTCGACAAATGTGACCATAGTGTAATAGCGCACAGGAAAAGTTGGTAAATGGATCTATAACTTCCTGACAAATAGAACACAGAGTAATAGTAAACAAAGTAAAGTCTGAGGCAGCTACAGTGAAAAGCTCTGTTCCACAAGGCACAGTACTCGCTCCCATTTTATTCCTCATTCTCATATCTGACATAGACAGAGATATAAGCCATAGCTCCGTGTCTTCCTTTGCAGATGACACCCGGATTGCCATGACAGTGACCTCCATCGAAGACACTGCAAGACTCCAAGCGGACATAAACCAAATCTTCAAATGGGCTACTCAAAACAATATGGAGCTCAATGAAGAGATATTTCAACTACTCAGATATGAAAAACTTGAGGAAATTAAAACTGTATCAGGGTATACGACAAATTCTAACCATACAATAGAGCGAAAAAGTAATGTGAAGGACCACAACACAAGACACAGATCACTTTTTGATATACCCCGAGTCCATATCAACCTATGTAAAAATTCTATGCACATGAAGGGCCCCAGAATCTGGAATTCATTACCAGAATATATTAAGATAAGCTTGTCTGAAAATAAATTTAAGACTCTTCTCAAAAACCACCTCCTTACCCTAAACTAAATATTCACACTGTAAACTACTTTCAAAAATGCTCAGTATTATTATCCCATAATACAATTTCAATTTTTACTAATATGTTATCCCCTACTCACCCAAAACTAAATCCTCATACTATAAATTACTTTAAAAAATATTCAGTTTTTTTCCTACTCACCCAAAACTAAATCCTCATACTATAAATTACTTTAAAAAATGCTCAATGTTTTTTCCTTAAGATACTCTCAATTTTATATTAACATCCTCCTAAACACTTGTTACAATTTAATATTTTCATATTGTAATTATAACATTATAATATCATCATATTGTAACTTGAAATCAAATTTATAACTAGCATAAACTCAATCAATTTCCCTAATATTATATACATAGTCTATAAGTCATTAGAGTAAGCTGCCCCTAATGCCATGGCATGTCAGTGGCTCTCCTTGCACTTCAGTTTATGATTGTAACTACCAATATCTATGTAAAAATGCAATGAAATAAAATTTACTTTACTTTACTTTACTTACATAATCTCGCCTTCAAAGACCACAACAATGTATCTACCGCATCTGCTAAAAAAATGATAGGATGGATAATAAGAACCTTCAAAACTAGGGACGTCAAGCCCATGATGATTCTCTTCAAATCGCTTGTTCTCTCTAGGCTGAATTACTGCTGTACACTAACTGCCCCCTTCAAGGCTGGCGAAATTGCTGACCTGGATAAATAACCATTAATTTGATTTTCCCAAAGAAAAAGAGCAGAGTGAATTTTATAATGATTATAAAATGCACTATGCTTATAGTAATGACACAAATATCATACAGGTCTGGTATGGTTGAGATGGCACTGGGCCGTTGCTCTTATTAACCTGTTTAGTTCTTTTTGCACAAAGTCATGAGATACGCTTACTAATGGATAACTGTTTGGAGTTATTATCTCTTTTATTGGTATAGTATGTTTTAAACTTATCAGAGTCTGTGTAAAAGGTATTTATTTTATGCAGCCGGTAGTTTACTTACTAATGTTGATGCGACAGATGTGTAATAGAAATTAAAACAATTTGCCATTGTAGGGGCAGTTGCATAACTTTTTTTTTCTCGTCCGATTTCTTTCATTTTTGGTGTACACGAAGACGTGTTCACTCTGTTTATTGTAAATTATTTTAAATAAGATATCCCAAACAAGAACTGAAATTTTTTTACTGAAAATGACATTTGGTTAGGTTAGGTTAGGTAAGGTTCGCCAGGAAACAGGACAAGTGTTTCCTGACGCGGGTCTTAGTCAGATGATGACCCGCCGTTGGAGCTTTTGGTCATCTAACCTAGGCCTTCCGCTGGCTTACCGGTCCACCCCTTTAAAAATTATGGTTATATTTATAACAATTTATTTTATATCAATGACATTTGGCAGGAGGCTAGCTTATATGACACTACATAAGGTTGTTTCGGGACTTGGTACCGAGAGAACAATTCTAATACGATTTTTAGATGATGCACTTTCCTGAAAATATCTTATCTTTATTCCACAAACAAATAAAGTTGGTAAGTTGTTTGACTGTTGCAAAATATATCTCCTTTACTCCCACACAAATCCCAAAATATTTGGAATAGTATTTCCAAAAGTGCATCACTAAAATTAAGGACAATCATTCTTTTACGATTCCTGTGAATATTATTTCATTTAATTCAATAGTATAGGCTCAGCATAGTGAAATAAGTCAATAACTTACTTCCGAGATATTCGCCTGCAACGCGGTCCGGCCTCCCGTCTTGGGAAAAACAAAATTCCGAGAAAATAGAGTTGGTTTTGGCGTTTCCTTATAAAACTAGTCATCTAGTGCAGTTAGCCTCTCTAAAACTAAGTTTTCTCTTACTCAAGACCAAAGAATACGTTATGGAAAGGAGGGGAAATAATTTTATGTGCGATATAGCTAGTAGACACTCGCCATATTATGGTCTATTTGATTTATTCTAGAGTACATAACATGTTTGTATGTTATTTATAGTGTTTATTAAGTCAAAGCAGCGAGAGGACATCCCAGTGCATCGTTTCAGCGTAAACAGTGGAAGTTTGTGCAGTTTGTGAGGGTTGGGGCTGAGTGTCCTAAGTCAGGCGGGAGCAGACAGTTCCTCCTCACCCACGCCTGCCGGGGGGGAGGGGGCGGGGTGTGTTGGCTGCCCAGTGTTTGGTGAACAGTGACCCTCTCATAACCCCTCACCCCTGTTCTTCACCCACCCAACTCCCAGCGTCGGCGATGGCGGGGGGTGTGCGGGGATCGCGGGAGCTTCCACTGCAGGGACAGCGCCATGGAGTTCGACTACGAAGCAGCTGTCAGGTGTGCCACAGGCGGTGTGCACTCGGTTCCTCAGGCTTCGGCATCCGTGCGCACGGTGGATGTCTTGGAGCCCGGGGGGCTCCATGTGGGAGCGGCCAGCAGCGCCTCTCAGCGGACGGAGGGCCTGGGATCTGCAATCAAATTGGCGTCCACCTGGGATCTGCAATCAAACTAGCGTTCACCAGGACGTTGACACGTCCCCAGGGCTGCTCTCCCTCGGGCTGCTAGCGATGGTGCTCCTGCAAGCAGCAGATCCTGGTGCAACATGCTGCTGTTTGCAATGGCTGTCTGGCTGTCCTGCCGAAGAGGGACAGGCACCTTGCAACATCTGTTGTTGGGGCAATGGATGCATTCCCTAGAATATTGCTCATTACTCTGTCATTTGTTTACCATGTATGGACGTGTTTATGATTCATTACCTTTGTAACTGTCATGATTGTGACCAGCTCTACCTGGAGTTCATTACCTTTGCAACTTGTCATGATTGTGACCAGCTCTACCTGGAGCTCATTACCTTTGCAACTTGTCATGATTGTGACCAGCTCTAGTTCATTACCTTTGTAACTTGTCATGAGTGTGACCAGCTCTACCTGGAGCTCATTACCTTTACAACTTGTCATGAGTGTGACCAGATCTAGTTCATTACCGCTGTAACTTGTTCAGCTATCAAAACTTTGGAGTCCAGTCTCTGGACCAATTATGTACCTCTGTAATCTTTTGACTACCGCCCACAGGATGGGTATGGGGTGCATAATAAAGATATTAAACTAACTAAAAAACTTTTATTATAAATAAATATAATTTCATTATAAATAAAATTAAATATTATTTACTTTATAAAAAAATATACAAAATAATATTATGTAAAACACATTAAAATTAAAATTTATTTACTTTATATAAAGTTTATAATAAAATACTATTATGTTGTTAATTCGCCAGTACTCTCCCGGCCCGGGTCTTTTCCAGATAACGGGGAGACGACACCATGCCCAGCCCTTTTAGGGCAGGGTAGGTGCCAATGCTGGAGCTTGGTACCATCTGCAGCTCGCAAGACTGTCCTTCCCATCAGCCTCCCTGGGGCGGAGATGGCAGACCAGAGAGGCCTAGCTTCTCCCTACGAGCCCCGTGAGGGCGGAGAACGTGACTAGGCCTGGGGTTGGTCCCAGACGATGAGGGGGTACTTGTACCTCCTCCCATGAGAGACATAAGTCTCAATACACTCCCACGACAGGGAGCCAAGGCTGGGTCACCATCTGGAAAAGACCCGGGCCGGGAGAGTACCGGCGAATCTACAACAACAACAAAAAATTTTCCAGATGGCCAGGTCACTATCTGGAAAAGATCCGGGCCGGGTGAGTACCGGCGAATCTACAACAACAACAATTTTCCAGATGGTGACCGGCCTTGGCTCCCTGTCGTGGGAGTGTCTGAGACCTGTCTCTCATGGGAGAAGGTACAAGTACCCCCTCATCTTCGGGACTGCTGTCCCCAGGCCTAGCCCCATTCCCCGCCCTCACGGGGCTCGTAGGGAGAAGCTAGGCCTCTATGGTCTGCCATCTTCCCCGCCCCAGGTGGGCTAATGGAATGGCAGTCTTGTGAGCTGCAGGTGGTAGCAAGCTCTAGCTCGGGCACCTACCTTACCCTAGAAGGGTTGGGCATGATGTCTCTTGTAATATAATGTTTGTTGCTGTTGTTGTAGATTTCCGGTACTCTCCCGGCCCGGATCTTTTCCAGATGGTGACACGGCCTTGGCTCCCTGTCGTGGAAGTGTCTGAGACCTATCTCTCCCATGGGAGAAGGTACAAGGACCCTCCTCATCGCCTGGGACCAATTGTCCCCAGGCCTAGCCACGTTCCCCGCCTCGCGGGGCTCGTAGGAAGGCTAGGGAATGGCAGTCTGGCGAGCTGCAGATGGTAGCAAGCTCCAGCTTTGGCACCTGCCCTTCCCTAGAAGGGCTGGGCATGGTCTTCGTAATATTATGTTGTTGTTGTTGTAGATTCGCCGGTACTTTCCCAGCCCGGGTCTTTTCCAGATGGTGCCCAGGCCTTGTCTCCCTGTCGTGGGAGTGTCGGAGACCTATGTCTCCCATGGAGGTACAAGTACCCCCCTCATCGTCTGGGACCAATTGTCCCCAGGCCTAGCCACATTCCCCCCTCACGGGGCTCGTAGGGAGAAGCTAGGCCTCTCTGGTCTGCCATCTTCCCTTCCCCAGGGAGGCTGATGGGAAGGGTAGTCTTGCGAGATGCAGATGGTAGCAAGCTCCAGCTTTGGCACCTACCCTGCCTTAGAAGGACTGGGCATGGTGTCTTCCCGTAATATATTAGGTTAGGTAAGGTTCGTCAGGAAAATATTATTATGTAAAACACATTAAAATTTAAAATTATTTACTTTATAAAATTTTTATAAAATAATATTATGTAAAACACATTAAAATTAAATATGTGCTTTATAAAAATTTTAAAGCATATTAAAGTACGTATATATGTATTATTATTTTATATATCTATAATTTAATTTTATTTCATGTTAAAAAAATATTTTTTTAACTTTAGTAATGTATACAGAAGGATTTGTTTTGTCCTAGTCCTCGATTCCATCGACAACTAATAAATATTTTTTTCCATTTATTCACGTTTTTTTATTGTAAATGGAACAGTAGAGTTATTAACAATTTCTTCAGACTCAACTTGGTGGGCTTGAACAGTATATATAAACAAGCTCTCTTTAAAATGAGATTTTCTTGCATTAATTGTTACAATAAACTGATTTTTTTTAATTAGAACAAAATGTATATCCTAACTTTTAAACAATCCAGACACCGCTCACTTAAAACTGATATACAAAAAATACATACCTTAAAATTAATAATGCTAACAAGATACATCCATATACGATATACGATACGAGGACTCACAGGTAAGGACCCACTAGGGGCGAGGGGAAAGTGGGGACAGACGAAGAATAGCCGGTGAGAGGAAGGTCTTGAGTCTAAGATAAAGA
>WNWK01017913.1:25000-41267 GCA_009830355.1 Cherax destructor
ACATGTCCAAACCACCTCAACAACCCCTCCTCAGCTCTCTGGACAATCGTTTTGGTAATCCGCACCTCCTCCTAATTTCCAAACTCCGAATTCTCTGCATTATATTCACACCACACATTGACCTCAGACATGACATCTCCACTGCCTCCAGCCTTCTCCTCGTTGCAACATTCATCACCCATGCTTCACACCCATATAAGAGCGTTGGTATAACTATACTCTCATACATTCCCCCTTTACTTCCATGGACAAGGTTCTTTGTCTCCACAGACTCGAAGTGCTCCACTCACCCTTTTCCCCTCATCAATTCTATGATTCACCTCATCCTTCATAGACCCATCCGCCGACATGTCCACTCCCAAATATCTGAATACATTCACCTCCTCCATACTCTCTCCCTCCAATCTGATATCCAATCTTTCGTCACCTATTCTTTTTGTTATCCTCATCACCTTACTCTTTCCTATATTCACTTTCAATTTTCTTCTTTTACACACCCTACCAAATTCATCCACCAACCTCTGCAGCTTCTCTTCAGAATCTCCCAAAGCACAGTGTCATCAGCAAAAAACAACTGTGACAACTCCCACTTTGTATTTGCTTCTTTATCTTTTAGCCCAACACCTCTTGCCAAGACCCTCGCATTCACTTCTCTTACAACCCCATCTATAAATATATTGAACAACCACGGTGACATCACACATCCTTGTCTAAGGCCCACTTTTACTGGGAAATAGTCCCCTTCCCTCCTACACACTCTAACCTGAGCCTCACTATCCTCATAAAACTCTTCACTGCTTTCAGTAACCTTCCTCCTATTCCATACACCTGCAACATCTGCCACATTGCCCCCTATCTACCCTATCATACGCCTTTTCCAAATCCATAAATGCCACAAAAACATCTTTACCCTTATCCAAATACTGTTCACCTATATGTTTCACTGTAAACACTTGGTCTACACACCCCTACCTTTCCTAAAGCCCCTTGTTCATCTGCTATCCTGCTTTCTGTTTTACTCTTAATTCTTTCAATAATAACTCTACCATACACTTTACCAGGTACACTCAACAGACTTATTCCCTATAATTTTTGCACTCTCTTGTCCCCTTTGCCTTTATACAAAGGAACAATACACGCTCTCTGCCAATCCCTAGGTACCTTACCCTCTTCCATACATTTATTAAATAATAGCACCAACCACTCCAAAATTATATCCCCACCTGCTTTTAACATTTCTATCTTTATCCCATCAATCCCAGCTGCCTTACCCCTTTATATATATATATATATATATATATATATATATATATATATATATATATATATATATATATATATATATATATATATATATATATATATATATATATATATATATATATATATATATATATATATATACAGGTACAAACCACTTACTATTGGGAAATAAGATTAAAAAATTCCTTTGTTTATAATTCCTATGTTTTTTAATAACAACAGCATCATACATAAATCATACTCCAATTAAAAAAAAACATTATTCAACTTGGTATGTCAGTATCAAACTCTCTACTATCAAATATCTCGATGTCGTTCTTTTAATACTATCGTTTTACTAGCCTTCTGCATTTTTTTTTCAGATTATAAAAATTCTCTAAACCGAATTCGTGACATACTCTAATTTCATCAGTGTCTCTTTTTTCCACCTCTTGTAAACCCCCTTTAGGGGGAGCATCTTTAGTAATCTATTTTTCTCTCTGGTTTTCCTCTGATAAACTAACTTGAGCTGACGTTTCAGAGTAGGCGGAGCTACTCTCCCGTGAATCTGCTTATTTTAACAATGACAAATTGTACATTGATATTTCAGACTTCTAAAATAAAGATGTATTATAAATTTTCCTCTTAATAAAATTTAGTCGGTTACAATATTTTGCCATTTGGTGAATATTGATTTCAGTTATTTTGACATCACAGTTTTCTCTACCTTCACACCAGGGAATACAAATCAAGAGAATTCAAAACTTGTTCCCAGTAATTTAAATTTTGTGAAAGTTCTTTATTCACTACTTCAGGTCAGTAATTTCACAAACACAAAACTATTACTGCCACTAAAATCTTTTTCGTAATATATTACCTTTCTCATCAAGGAAGATTCTTCTTATATATACTCTTTTCAATACAAGGATTGTCAAAAATAATAACATGAATTTTAAAATTTTGTGTTGCTTACAAACTCTTACACTTTACTACGGAATATCCAATATGTTAGTTAGGTATTAAATGAACAATCTCTAGAGTTTGTTTTTATTTATAAGCTTCTAACATATAAATACAAGTATATAGACAAAGTTTTATTCATATATTTAAAATCTCTAGATTTTAATTATATATATATATATATATATATATATATATATATATATATATATATATATATATATATATATATATATATGGTACAAACCACTTACTATTGGAAAATAATATTAAAAAATCCCTTTGTTTATAATTACTATGTTTTTTTAAGAATAACAGCATCATACATAAATCATACTCCAATTAAAAAGAAAACATAAGACAACATGCTATGTCAGTATCAAACTCTTATTTTATAGATCAATCCACTAAAACAAATCCACTATCAAATATCTGATATATTCCTTCCTCTATACTCCCTTTTTAATCTTGAATCATACAATATCATTTTTGAAAGGTTCAATAGCTTGGTAAGGAATTGGAGTTTTAAAACTACCATTTTCAAGGAATAAAAAAACATCAATAACATCATTGTCGTCATTACGGTGATGATATGTTGCCCGATGGAAAACATGCAAAAAATTTATGTCCTCGACGCTCTACCGATGTGTGTTGGTTGTAGCTCTTATTGTGTATTAGGAAGAAAGGACAATATTTATTTTGACAGGCATTAAGCAAAAGACCAACATCAGCGCAATACTTATAAACTTCTTCAAAAGTTGAATGTGTCTTCATAACTCGTGGTTTTGAAGTCTCTTCCACAATATCTGGTCATTGGTTGTACAACTTCCTGCTGAATTTCATCATAAGAATTTAAACATATCTTTTCTAATTCTTTTACTACTTCTTCAGGAAAAAAAACATAGTAGTTAGACTGTTGGGTTTAGTCCTGACTCTTTCTCTTCTACTTCAGCTCTTCCTCTCACCGGCTATTCTTCTGTCCTCACTTCCCCCTCGCCACTAGATGGTCCTTACCTGAGAGTCTGAACTAACTAACTTCAGGAATATATTCAACTACAAATTTCTTTCTGAATATAATGTTTTACCATTTTAAAACTGGTGGAGTAGTTAGCCAATGGTGTAGTGAGTCTCCTTCAGGGCATCAACAGTATATATAAACATTCTATTTTCACTGAACAATTCTTGACATCAATTTCTATTGAAATTTGTCCTGTTATTTTTTCGGTCGTCCCTTTGAGGTCTTTTAATACTATCTTCTTACTAGCCATCTGCATTTTTTCCAGAGTATAAAAATCCTCTAAACTGAGAATAATGTTGGTCTATCATTCTTCGTCAATAGAAAAGGAATTTTACCATTTATCGACTATAAAGAATCTACCATAACAATATTATTATCTTTAATTTTATTTATATTTTATGAATTTTATGTACATTTGATATAATTTATGTACATATTGTATATAAAACTCTAGGGGAATTATTGCCCTTGGGTATATAATGTTAAATTTGAGTAATGACATAATTTTTCATTTACAAGTATGTATATATATTACATGATTAACTTTTAACAATGCCATATAATTTTCATCTATAAGTATACATAGTTAAGTTTTAGCAATGACATATAATTTTTATCTACAAGTATTAAACCTTTACATTTTTTGTAAACACTGTTAAGATGTAATTGTCCCAGTAATATATTTTTTTAAAATCAACTTTACAATTTCTTCAAACTAAAAAAAAAATCATTTATTGTACAACAAACTTTTTCTTACCATTGTAATTTTTGATCTGGTAATGTATTCTATATAAATGCGAAGTAAGATTTAATTTAGTAGCAAATTTCTTTGAACATACCTGGCATTCATATTCCTTTATTTGCAAATGAAGAGCAGCAATATGAAGTGTCAGACTTTGTTTACAACACAATTAATTAACATATCAAACATTTATGTTTTATCCCCAAGTGAATATTATCGATATGTTTTTTTTTTTAGTTCATTTTTGTGGTTGTAACTTTTATTATTACATTACAATGTTTTTTTTCTTCCAACGGGTAATACATGAATTTTAAATTTGTATGTGATATTAGCTCAGTAGAAAATTATTCATTCGTATTTTGTTGAATTTATTTGAGTATAGTTTCAAAATGTATTTCTTGTATTGTTTATCTTAAAAAAATCAGTAATATATATATATATATATATATATATATATATATATATATATATATATATATATATATATATATATATATATATATATGTCATAAGTATATACTGCTGACAGTCTTATTTTTTTAATAAAATTTTGAACATAAATGACATTCGTGTTTTATTTTTAAATGGACATCATTAATATGACGTTGGAGTGAGCTTTGGTATTTTAAAGTTTTTTTGGATTCTTCACAATAGTAATTATTTATATTTATATTATTATGTATGAAATGTTATAAGTTTTCGATTAAAATATGCTGAAATTGAATAATAATAATAATAATAATCAAAAACTAAAATGTTAAATGATGATTATTCTCTCTTAAAAAGATTATCATATGAAATTGTTTGACCAATAATGATAATACTAGGAATAATTATCAATATGGACATACTAAACTTATTTATATTAACAAGACGTAAACTCAAAAATAAGTCATATAATTTATATTACTTAATGTTAATTTAATCTGATATAATTATCTTAACAAGTAGTGTCGTTAATGTTATTACCCTCAATACATGTCGTCTTTTCTCGTATTCGATTGTTCATTATTTTATTAACCCAATTCTTACACTTTTTTATATTGCTCAAACATATTCACTTTTTTAATTTTCATTACCCCCTGAAGGGGTTTACCAGATGTGGGAAAACCATTACCCCCTGAAGGGGGTTACCAAAGGTGGGAGAATCATTACCCCCTGAAGGGGTTTACCAGATGTGGAAAAACCATTACCCCCTGAAGGGGGTTTACCAGATGTGGGAAAACCATAGATCAAGCTTAGCTTTTTAAGGTTGTCATCAATTTTAAAACATCTGAAAAAAAATTCTGAAAAAATAATACTAAATTATCAACTGGATGTAACATTCGGTGGAGCGCATGGATCTATTTTATGTTAGGTATTAAATAAACAGTATCTAGACTAGTTTGTTTTTATTTATAAGATTCTAACATATAAATTCAAGTCTACAGACAGTTTTATTCATATATTTAAAATCTCTTAGCTTTTTAATATAGTATACAGGTACAACCTATTATTTATTTTTACAAGTACTACATGAAAAGAAAAATCCTCGACTTTACAATTGAAAATGTTTGCTTTTTTATTATAGACTCTTGATTTACTAGAAAAACTTTTTAAACATACATGACATTCATGTTTTATTTTCAAATGGACCTCATTAACATGACGTTGGAGTGAGCTTTGGTATTTTAAAGTTTTCTTGCATTCTTCACAATAGTAATTATTTTTATTTATATCATTATGTATGTTTTGTACATGTGATTTGAAATTATATTTAGTCGATAATATCTTTAAACATTTCTGACATTCATATTTTATCCCTAAGTGATCATTATCAGTATAATATTGTAATAGGTTTTTGTATTTAAAACTTTTCTTACATTGTTCACAATGGTATTTTTTGATCTGGTAATCTATTTTATATAAATGTACTTTAAGGTTTGATCTAGTAGCAAATTTCTTTGAACATACCTGGCATTCATGTTCCTTAGTATTTCCAAATGAACAGTAGCAATATAGAGTGTGAGACTATATTTACAACACAATTATTGTATTTACAACACAGTTCCTTTGAACATATCTGACATTTATGTTTTATCCCCAAGTGAATATTATTAATAAGTTTTTTTGAGTCTTTTTTTACCTTGTAAGTTTCATTAGATTCTTTACAATGGTATTTTTGTTCTTCCAATGGGTAATACATGAATTTTAAATTTGTATGAGATTTACATTTTGAATTTATTTGAGTTATTTCTTGTATTTGTTCAAAATCATAAATCGTATATAATAATATATATATATATATATATATATATATATATATATATATATATATATATATATATATATATATATATATATATATATATATATATAT
The DNA here is from genome assembly GCA_009830355.1 of Cherax destructor. Classification (NCBI taxonomy): domain Eukaryota; kingdom Metazoa; phylum Arthropoda; class Malacostraca; order Decapoda; family Parastacidae; genus Cherax; species Cherax destructor. The sequence goes on from WNWK01017913.1 coordinate 31,322, forward strand.
ATATATATATATATATATATATATATATATATATATATATATATATATATAGTTAGTTCAGACTTCAGGTAAGACCCACTAGGGCGAGGGGAAGTGGACAGAAGAAGAATAGCCGGTGAGAGGAAGAGCTGAAGGAGAAGAGAGAGTCAGGACTAAACCCAACAGTCTAACTACTATATATATATATATATATATATATATATATATATATATATATATATTTCTTTTTTTTCAGATTAACAATACAAGAAATAACTCAAATAAATTCAAAATGATATATATATATATATATATATATATATATATATATATATATATAATATTTTTTTAATAATATATAAAAAATATATATATATATATATATATATATATATATATATATAACTGATTTTTCTTTTCTTTTTTCATTTTAACAATACAAGAAATAACTCAACACCCCTGCCAGGGAGGAGTGTCGAGGGCGGTGGCGGCAGAGAAGGCAGCCACAGGGACGATCTTCACAGTTATTTATTGGTGGAAAGCTTGTTAAAGTATTGTTCCATTTTGGAGAGATTTGAATTTCGTTCTTGAGAGGTGTTTCACTTTAAACGGGTGTATGGTGACTGTTTCAGGATCATTGAGGACACGGATTAGTCCGTCGACGGTGGCTGGGTGTGCAGCGTTACAGGCGAACTTAACAGTCTCGTCCAGGAGTCGTTGGGCGAGCTCTTGGGCAGGCATTGCGCTGTTAAACAGTTTCGTGGTGAAGAACCTGATACCAGGCATAAAGAGGTATGGAATCTCATCATCAGAGGCAGGCGAGGTCGCTGATTGGTCTCTTGCAGTGGTGGTGGTGGTCTCTCATTGGTGGGAGTTGGCTGAGTCTTGACGTTCAACGAGGCCTATGATTGGTCCGTGGTAGTGGTGGTGACGTGAGGCGGCGGTGGTCTCTCATTGGTGGATTCTGAAGTAGAGCAGGTGGCTTCTTCAAGTATCATATCTTGCATTTCGTCTGGTGCAGGGAAGCTGACGACTTCTGGAGTGATCTGCAGAATATCAGCTGATGGAGGACAATCTGGGAAGGTTAAGGATGGCATGTTGTTCAATGCAAAGAGTTCATTGATAGTTTTGTTGAAGGAACCAGGATGAGCTGCGTTGTGCATGTGAGCAAACATCATGCAATAGCAGATTTTCGTGGAGACACCGTCTGGGAGTGGAGAGGAGGTGGAAGGTGGAGATGGCTGTTGAGTGACTTGTAGAATCTTGGTGGTGGTCGACTGGAGCTTGGCTATAGCAGCATAAGTAGGAGAGTTTGCGGTCGTCTTCTTAAGGTCTTCCTTCATCTTCTTTGATAAGATCTCCTTACGAACAGGACATTTGGCTGCTAGAGTATGATGGTCACTCTTACAGTTGATACAAGTGGGGGCAGTAGTAGAGGTGCAGGAACGATAGTCATGGCCTTCATTCCCACAGGTGGAACATATCTTCTTGTTCTTGATGTGACATTCATTGGTGGAGTGGTTATATGAGTAGCATGTCAAACATGGAGTTATATGTTTGAAACGCTCAGGCTCAATCTGTCGAGGATTAATGTAGTAGTGGGAAAGTGCCAGGCCATCTGACAGGGCCCTGGCAGCCATGGTTACATCAAGGAACGTGACTTTAATAATCGAGGAAGCATTGTGGATCTTCACTATACTGTCAATCATGGCCCAGTCGTTCTGATCTTCAATCGATGACTTGAGTTCGTCAGTGGACATGTCAGTGATGAACTTATCAAGGCGTTTCAGGAACACAGACCGTTTAGCCTTCATAGATGGAGAGGGTAAGACAGTGTAGCCATGTTGGTCAAGGGTCGTCATTGCTGTTGGTGTAAGGACCTTCTCAGCCTCATCATCATCAATGAAGGTGACGAGAAAGGCTTCTTGCAGTGATGCAATGCCAGAGAACTTGACCTGCAGGCTGCTTTTTAGGGCAGACGCAAGTTCAAGCTTCGATGCATCGTTGATGGCAGAGATTTTCGGTTTAATCTTCACACGGTGTGACATCGTGGAAGAGTAGTCTCTTGGAGACGGGTAGAGATTTCAGAGCTACTGTGACCGTACACGACGAAGTCTACAGAGCGAATCAATCTAACATCATAATATCAGTGGTTATATAACCACTAGAATACCACATAATGCTAAAAAAAAAATACACTTACACAAACCTGTTGAATTCTCAAGAGAACTCATAACTTTTAGTTTTCCCTCCAACCCTTCCTTCCATTCCAAATTTACATACCATTTAGTTTATCCTAACTTTCTCCATATCTTTAAATGACCAAACTAGTCTCCCCTTTGTTTAAATTTCCTAGACTTTTCATTATATTTATCACCTTGTTCTTGTCTATATGAGATATAGACACATTAAAAGCAGATGGGGACAGTTTTTGAATTATTTGTGCTTTTATTTAACAAATTTATGAAAGAGGGAAAGGTACCTAGGGATTGACAGAGAGCAAATCATGTACAGATGCCTCATGCAAACATCCCAAATGAACAAGCACCACCTTCTCTTAACTTTAGATTTCAAGTCTGTAACTGATTTCATCAACAATATGAACAACACACTTCTCATATCAATTATAACTAAACCAACCAGGCTGACTGAGACAATTGCAACCATAATTTACCATATATGGACCAATATACTAGCTCCCCTTAAATCAGGGATAATCACAGACAGAACTACTGACCACTTCCCCACCTTCCTCTTAACAAACATTAGTAAACCACCACTGGAATACAACAAGGTTTCTTTTAGACTCCAAGAAGTAACTTTATAGCAGAGGTAGGGACGAAAATCAATTGATAAGAAACGTCAATATGAAAAGCAATATAGACAGGACTTCATACACAAAGATATTATTAAACACTGTGCATCAGTTCTCACCAAACTAATAAGAAAAAAACAAGCAATTAATTGTATTATTCCAGCAAATTCACTGAAACAAGAGGAGATATAAAAAAGACCTGGAAAACACTCAGATTCTGGGCACTCACAAACTGAAAAAACTAGGGATATTGTCCTAACTAACCCGAATGAAACACAACTACAGCCTATTGATACAGCTAACAAGATAAATGACTTCTTCTCAACCACAGGATCAAATCTCGCCAGTAAAATCCCTACCATCGCCCGAGCAAGTGATTACTTAGATAACCTAACAAAAAGCAACACCCTCCCCCTCTATCTCTTCAAACACGTAAACTTACTCACTGTACAGAACATCCACACTTACTACTGTGCAACCTACATTTACAGAACCATAAATTCCAATATAGAAAAATATGGGGGCAGTTAGTGACGAACATGGTTTTTCAGTGCACTGTAAGTGTCAAGCTCGGCCTCATAAAAGCTTCAGTAGCTTATCATCCTTACATTAATTAATAGTTACAGTAAACTGATTTTTTTAATTAGAGCAAAATGTATATCCTAACTTTTAAACAATCCAGACACCGCTCACTTAAAACTGATATCAAAAAATACATACGTACCAAAAATTAATAATGCTAACAAGATACATCCATCATTTTAAATGTTGGGCAAAGTCAAATTTGAGGCTGATAAAACATTTGATACATTTAAAACTATGAGAATATTATGAAGTCTCCACTCTCAAAACCTTCTTACACATATTTCACAACTCCAGTTTTAATTTCTCAAATATAACCAGCAACCTCTATTATACGTATTATCGAATCTTCATAAGAACTGCATATTCTCTCCATCTAGTCGGAGTTTCTTATGGAGGCGTAGTAGGACCTTCGCTCTTATATCTCACACCGGATGTATCATCCGGTGTGAGATAAACAATATTTTTTATGTAAAACAAATTCTACGACTACCTAATTTTATTCACACACAAAAATATGAAACTTATGAAAAAAAAATGAGATGCTAAGTGGTAAAACCCGACTTGAGGCAGCCTTCTGAATTTTTTTCAGATTATAAAAATTCTCTAAACTGAATTCGTGACATACTCTAATTTCATCACTGTCTCTTTTTCCACCTCTTGTAAACCCCTTTAGGGGGAGCATCTTTAGTAATCTATTTTTCTCTCTGGTTTTCCCCTCTGATAAACTAACTTGAGCTGACGTTTCAGAGTAGGCGGAGCTACTCTCCCGTGAATCTGCTTATTTTAACAATGACAAATTGTACATTGATATTTCAGACTTCTAAAATAAAGATGTATTATAAATTTTCCTCTTAATAAAATTTTGTCGGTTACAATATTTTGACATTTGGTGAATATTGATTTCACACCAGGGAATACAAATCAAGAGAATTCAAAACTTGTTCCCAGTAATTTAAATTTTGTGAAAAGTTCTTTATTCACTACTACAGGTCAGTAATTTGACCAGGCCTCATGTATGTTAGGTATTAAATGAACAGTCTCTAGAGTTTGTTTTTATTTATAAGCTTCTAACATATAAATACAAGTATATAGACAAAATTTTATTCATATATTAAAAATCTCTAACTTTTTAATATAGTATATAATTATACAGGTACAAACCACTTATTATTGGGAAATAATATTAAAAAATCCTTTTGTTTATAATTCCTATGTTTTTTAAGAATAACAGCATCATATATAAATCATACTCAAGATAAATGACTTCTCAAACACAGGATCAAATCTCGCCAGTAAAATCCCTACCAACGCCCGAGCAAGTTATTACCTAGATAACCTAACAAAAAGCAACACCCTCCCCCTCCCACTCTTCAAACACGTAAACTTACTCACTGTACAGAACATCCACACTTACTACTGTGCAACCTACATTTACAGAACCATAAATTCCAATATAGAAAAATGTGGGAGCAGTTAGTGACGAACATGGTTTTTCAGTGCACTGTAAGTGTCAAGCGCGCAGCCTCACAAAATCTTCAGTAGCTTATCATCCGTCATAGGGAGATGTTCTCCGCCGTCTCCTCCTCCTCCTTTTTCCTTTGGGAACCAAAGGCTAACATATAGCTAGTCCGATTTTATGTAGTATTTTTAATATAATTATCTTCTAAACAAATATTTGGAAAAAAATATATTACATAAAACAGAGAAGGGGAAAAAAGGTTTGTGTTTGAATCTGTCAGTTAACACATTGAAACTAAGAAACAAATACTGTGTTGCACACTGTGGTGCCTGATATAGTGTTCAATGCTTGGAAGTAGTGTTTCATATTTTGCAGATGCTTTGCATCTTTCTACTTCAATAATGAAAATGCTGAGGTCCTGTGCAAGTGGAATCAACTTAAGCATTATGGGGACAGGAAAAGGTAAGTTAATATATTGTATTATTAACTCTTAAACTGTTGTCATAAAACTTAAAGAAAGCAAGTGGGTGACTATTGTATGGTTGAATAACTCATTTCTGTGGTACTCTTCCACATCTTAACTTATTTCCAAAATATTACTACATTACTACACAGCAGAACAGGCTAAAACACTACTCAAATCCAACAATAACATAACTATCTTTAATTACAATGTCAGATCTTTAAGCAAACATTTTGATGACCTCACTGCATTATTAAACTCACTTCAGGCCAGTATGTCCATCATTGCTCTCACTGAAACATGGTTAAAGCCTCATACTACAGATATCTATGCCATTCCTGGTTACACAGCCATACACAATTGTCGGCCAGACCAACAAGGAGGTGGCACAGCTATGTTATACTCAGACCAGCTTGAATGTATTAACAATACTTGCACAAGAGATGAACATGAAGAATATATAATAGCTAAATTTAAATCCAAATATCTACAAAAACCTCTCACAGTTATAAACATCTATAGATTACCACAGTCAAACATTCAGCAATTTAGTGAAAAATTAGGAAGTATGATTACTGATGCACACATGAACAAAGACCACTTAATCCTCACAGGCGACTTCAATATAAACCTCCTACAAGATCAGGACCTACTAGTAACTGAATTCACAAACACTATGAGCAACTGCTTGCTGCTCCCAACAATAACAAAACCTACGAGAATCTCTGAGACCTGTGCCTCTCTATTAGACCATATCTGGACTAACACCATATCCCCATTAAAATCAGGCATAATCACAGACAATACCACAGACCACTACCCGACCTTTCTCATAACAAATCTCGGAAAATTACCACTAGAGACTACTAAAGTTACCTTCAGACTACATAATGAGACAGCTATAAATAGCTTTATAACAGTTATGACAAACATTGACTGGCAAACAGAAATAGACAACTTCCCAGATACTGACTTATGTATTAATAATTTTCGTTAAAAGACCCAATACCTCTATAATAAGCACTGCCCTAAAAAAATAAACAAATCACAACTAAAAGATTAAATAGTCCCTGGCTAACCCCCAGCATACTCAAGTCCATTAATATAAAGCACCTATATGAAAAACAGTACAGAATGGGACAAATATCAAGAGAACAAACAAAACGCTACTCATCAAACCTAACGAGTCTGATAAGAAAGTAAAAAAAACTGTACTATGAGAACAGATTACATAACTTAAAAGGTGATATAAAAAAGACCTGGAAAACCCTATCTGAAATTCTAGGAACAAAAAGATATCCACAAACAGAACAATCAAACTAACAAAACCAGATGAACCCCTACTCCCACCTATTGAAACAGCAAACAAACTCAATGATTTCTTCTCCACCATAGGTAAAAAGCTGGCAAGCAAAATCCCAAGTTCTAATACTCCACCTAACGACTATCTCACTGGCACCTATCCGAACACACTATTCCTAGCCCCAACCAACCCAATAGAAGTTTCACTTATAATCAACACATTAAAAAACAAAGCAGGTGACCTAAATAACTTACCACCTTATATATACAAAAAGCCTCTCAAGTTCTCTCACCAATTATTGCAACACTTTTAACAAATCCATTGAATCCTCTACCTTCCCATCAATACTCAAAATAGCGAGGTCACCCCAATACATAAGGGAGGAGATCAAGCAGACCTGAATAACTACAGGCCGATATCTAACTTACCCCTTCTCTCTAAAATCTTTGAAAAATTAATTCATAGACAAATATATTCCTACCTCACCTCCAACAACGTACTCAACCACTGTCAATTTGGATTCAGGCCTAATAAAAATACAAATGATGCCATTATACACATGTTAGAAATAATTTACACCGCCCTTGAGAAAAAAGAAATCCCAGTGGGAATCTTCATTGATTTACGTAAAGCTTTTGATACAGTTGACCATGATCTGTTACACTTAAAATTATCGCACTATGGTATAAGAGGACACTCCCTAAACTACCTAAAATCATACCTTAGCAACAGAAACCAATATGTGTACACAAATGGAGCTAGCTCCACCGCGCAAACTATTACCGTAGGTGTCCCACAGGGAAGTGTTCTTGGCCCACTACTCTTTCTCATTTACATTAACGACCTACCAAATGCATCTCAACTACTCAAACCCATACTTTTGCAGATGACACTACATACGTTATCTCTCACCCAAGCCCAGACACACTAGCCAACACTGCAAATACTGAATTGCAGAAAATATCTACCTGGATGATGACCAACAAACTTACTCTCAATATTGATAAAACCTATTTTATCCAGTTTGGGAACAGAGCTACAAACGCACCACTTAACATAATGATAAACGGGTCCCCTATCGCAAAACTCACAGAGGGAAAATTCTTAGGAATCCATCTTGACAGTGGCCTCAAATTTCAGACACATATACAACAAATCTCCAAGAAAATCTCAAAGACCGTGGGAATACTATCCAAGATACGGTACTATGTTCCACAACCAGCTCCTTACCCTATATCACTCACTCATTTACCCCTACCTCACTTATGGAATCTGCGCATGGGGCTCTACATCAATAACTCATCTCAGACCACTAATAACACAACAAAAGGCAGCAGTTAGAATGATAACAAATTCTCACTCCAGGCAACATACTCCACCAATATTCAAAAACCTAAACTTACTCACCATACAAGACATCCATACTTTTACTGTGCCTATTACATACATAGAACACTCTATGCAAATATTAACCCACCACTCAAACTTCTCCTTACTAATTTTAACAGGACACATGACCATAACACTAGACACAGATCACTCTCGATGTTCCCTGTGTCCACCAACACTATGTAAAAACTCAATGCACATAAAAGGCACGAAAATTTGGAATTCATTACCTGTCATTGCCAAAGAAACCCTACCTGTACCCCAATTAAAAACGATGCTAAAAACCACCTTCTCACCCAAGCTAATTGCTCCATATCAAACATTCCCAGCAAAGTAGAATAATCATTTAACGTAAAACCTGACTAATCAATTCAATGTAATATATGAATGAACGAATGAATGAATGTAAAACCTGTTATGAATAATACATACTTAGCTAATTATTCCCACAACACTTACATTATAATGACCACGTAAACTAACTGCAATGCAATTAATTGTTTTAAATTGTTATCTCACTCAATTAGTTGCATTGCTACAATAAATTGCTACAATTAATTTATATGTTCAACTTATATTCAAACTTTATAACTTAGATATGCAACTTTACTTATTTTATAAATTATCAACTATAACTTTTTTTATTTTTTATTTTATTATTTTATTTTTAATTTGTTTCATCTGATTTAATTAATTTTATAATGAAGACAAAAGTACAAAACTATGTTTAAAAAATGTCATGTCTAAACTATGTTCAAATTTCATAGCTTAAATACTCACCTTTACTCATTGTATACTATCTACAAAAATTCTTACAATTTAGTTTTAAGTTAATTTTAAGTCTTCCCAAAATGCCCTGCATACTAGGGGCTTTTGGCATGTACACCTCATGTAATCTCAATAACCAAATGTAATTCTTTGTATCATGTCCAAATAAAAATATTATTATTATTATTATTATTATTATTATTATTATTATTATTATATCTTGCAGGTTACTACGCTCCAAACATGTCGCCAGTCGAGTTCACACCTGAAAATCCCTACTGCCGCTTAAAGTTGTATGCTATGACAGGATCCCGAACTACCATAATGAGAATGGCATTGCGCAGGTCACCATTGAAAAGGCCTTAGCAGAATTAGAGCTAAGTTAGTTTTTAACACCGTATTGGTGACAAGATATTCTTGTATAAGACAACACTGAGTAGTTAACTTTTTTTATTTCTCACTGTTTCTATCTTCCAGGTCTCATAAGCAGCAGATTATTTCTATATTGACTCTGATATTCGGTGGCGCTGAAGTTGTCATTGACGAAATCTTCGCTGATGAAGTTCCAAATAAAACAAATATTCGATTTTATGTTCAGAAATCTCTCCCCAATGTTAATTAAATTTGAAAAAGTTTGAGTTAAATTGATTATGTATTTGTTAAGGTTTTATGACTTCATTTATGACCTCATAACAAGCATTCATATTTTTTGTAATTTAGAAAATTTTAATAGAATATTGTTAATTAAAGACGCAGTGTTTTGCAGGAGAGAAGCAACGAGCATTTGCCACTGATGTTTTTTGTCATATGATGGGAGGAGTTTATACTCATATATTGAAGGTAGGCCTTTGGTAATCTGAGGTTAAGAATTTTTATTTATACATCCTCCTTTGTACATTTTCCTGAGCATTTATATCCATTCTGTAATACGATCTTTTACCCTTCCCTTTATATAAAAGAAGTTCTGTCCAATCCTTATGTACCTTCCTCCTCTTTAATACATTTATGTTTGTCAGAAGTATATATATTTTTAAAGTTATGAATTTATTGTACTTTACCCAATTACATATCTTATACTAATCTATTTCAGAACTTATGTAATGGTCAAGTCATTCCATTGATGTTGACAGAAACACAGATAAAGGAATACCTAATGCGACTGGAGGATCTGTACATCCAGCTGAT
>WNWK01017914.1:0-41265 GCA_009830355.1 Cherax destructor
TTAACTGCACCCTCCCATCCTAACTCAACCAAAACACCTCTATGATCTGAAAAACCCATCTCCACACAGGTTACACTGCCCACCTGTATATCCCGCGTTACATAAACCCGATCAAGCCGTGCCGCATATCCTCTCCGTACAAAGGTGTGTTCCACGTTCCACCTCCCACCCCGTACCACATCCACCACCCCCACTGCCCCCAAAACCTCCCTTAAGGCATCCAACATACATCCCGCCCCTCTAGGCTCGACATCCTTCCCTCTAATTATACAATTACAATCACCTGCTACAATAGTAACCATAGGAAGGCCCCTTAAGGTGTAGACTAAATCATTACGAACAAAATCCTCCTTAACCCTACGATCATTGCACGCCGGCATGTACACCCCAACAAAACACACCTGAATATCCCCCCACTCACCTTCCACCCTAACAATTCTACCCCCTCCCTCTCCTCCCATGTCCTCAGATGAAAAGGGCTGGTCACCATCACCCCTCCCTTTAAATGCCCAGAACCTCCTGTATATAACCTATAACCTTTCAACATTAATTCCCTTCCACACCTATAATTATGCTCCTGTAGGAAGCATACGTCTACAGTCAAACGTCTCAGTGTTGCCTCCACCCATTTCCTCTTAACCTCCGCTCAGAGGCCATTGACATTCATATTCAAACACTTGAATGTTGCAATGGGGGTTTTCCTCTCGGCCTCACGGATCCTGGCTCCACAGTCTTGAGAGTACCACCAAACCCTCGGCTCTCTTTTCTTTCCATTTCTACCTCCACCTTTTCCCCTTGGCTCCCCCTTTCCCTCCCTTAGCTATGTCCACCCAGGTCTTTTTACTGGACCTCTGTCCTGGTGTAATCACATCGTCGTCAGCCTCACCACTTGGCCTCTTACGTGACTCACTCTCAAACTCCATGACCCCCTCCCCCGGAGACTTATGCACCTCCACTTCTGCAACAACCACTGACCTGCAGTTGACCACTTCAGCACCATCAACACCCACACCCCCCTGACTCTCCACATCTCCATCCGATTCCACTACCGTATATTACAACCTCAGGTTCAATGGCCTGTTAACCTGAGTGTAAAGGGAGCTTGGAGCAAAGAAACACAGTAGAAGATGTATTGAAATTGTATTTCTTTCAAAAATCAGCTAGATTAATTCCAAACTTTTATCTTTTCCTTCACCAAGTAATTATGATTATATAAGACTTTTGTCTTTTCCTTCACCAAGTATAACAAAGTGCTATTTACACATATGTACACTATATACAAAGGAGCAGTGTTCAGTGCACGCCACAGTTGTCTAGGCTAAGCAGCAGCCAAAAGACAGACAACTTTCCACAACCAGCTCTATGCAGGAATTCCAATGACAAACTGCGAGTGGTAACCACGTCACCTTTGTCATTATTAAACTCGCATTTAATTGGCTGAACCGAGTCGTTGATTTGATGATGGGGCCCTCATCACCAAACCCTTAACGATGGTTCGCTGGTTAGAGGGGAGCCTATGTGGGTGTGTTTAACATGCTCCGAATAAAGGTTACATACTCTTTGCATGCAACACCCCCACCCCAAGAGGGCTCAGGACTAGGCTTCCACCTCAAATGGGTAGAGTGCCAGTATGGCACATTATAATAATGGGACCGCCTTTCCCCTCAACCATCCCGCTCATTAGTTAAAGCTAAACTTTTCTCGAGACATAAGTCCAGCTTTAAACTTAAGAGTGAGACAGCCGACGGTAGGGCTAACATAGGTCCAAGGTGCCTGCGGTCGGTAGCAGGGCACCCCCCCACTAAAAAAAACCCCACCACTAGGGGAAAAAAAGGGCTGGTTCTACCCAAAGTCCCTAACACATCCTAACTAAATACAATGACTTCTGGACAACACATCAGCTAGTGTGTTAAATTTTCCAGCAATGTGTATAATTTTTTATTGTAGGGTTGCAACCTAATACTCCAACGCATGAGTCTGGTATTTTTGTTCTTCATGTTCTGTAGATACACCAGAGGGTTGTGGTCACTGTAGATGGAGACCACCTGAGAGGACTGGCCCACGTAGACATCAAAATGCTCTAATGCCAGAAGTAGAGCCAGGCCCTCCTTCTCTATAGTAGAGTAGGCCCTCTGGTGTGGCTGGTATTTAGAAGAGAAATAAGCCACAGGCTGCAACCCATCATTCCCAGATTGCAGAAGCACTGCCCCCACCCCAGACTCACAAGCATCAATCTGTAAGGAAAATGGTTTTGAAAAGTCTGGAGACAACAGAATGGGTGCAGTACAAAGTAATCTCTTTGCTTTCGTAAATGCATCTTGACATTCTGGGGTCCAAATAAAGGGAACTTTGTGACTGGTAAGTGAGGTTAGAGGTGCAACAATATCTGCAAAATTTTTACAGAATCTTCTATAAAACCCTACCATCCCTAGAAAACGTTGAAGGGATTTCCTGTCAGGCGGAACTGGATAATTTTTAATGGCCAGAATTTTTGCAAATTTAGGGGCCACTTTGCCACTACCTACTTCATGGCCCAGAAAATTAATAGTAGATTGGCCAAAGGATGACTTTGATAAATTAACAGTTAAATGAAAACTCTGAAAGGTCTCAAAGAGAGCCTTAAGCCTAAACACATGTTGGTCCCAAGTGTCCGACACAACAACTATGTCATCTAGGTAAGCTGCCGTGCCTTCAAGTCCTTTAATAGCCAGATGGATAAGTCTCTGGAATGATGCAGGAGAGTTTTTCATTCCGAAGGGGGTCACTGTATACTGATAATGACCTCCTGGAATTACGAAGGCAGAGATTTCCTTCGCCTTATCTGTTAAAGGTACTTGATAGTAACCTTTAAGGAGGTCCAATTTGGATACTTACCCACAAAGTCGATTACATCATCCAGACGTGGCAGAGGATAGGCATCTGCAATTGTGACCTCATTCACCTTACGGTAATCTGTGCACATTCGGAACCCTCCATCAGCTTTGTTAACAAGGATGCACGGTGAAGCCCACGGACTAGATGACTCCTCCACTAACCCATGCTCTAACAGAAATTCTACCTCCTGTTGAAGTAGCCTCTTTTTTCAGGATTAGCTCTGTAAGGGAGAGTTTAATAGGTTTAGAGTTTCCAACATCTACATCATGATATCCTAATGTACATTTTTCGGCACATCCGAAAAATATCAGGATAAGACTGTAGGAGCGCAGTTAAATTAGTTACTTGAGACTTGGTCAAACCCAACACTAAAGGTTTAGGGTCCTTGAGGAGGACCGAATTTGGAAGCTTTACATTAATCTCAGAGTGCAAAGAGTCAGGGTCATCAGAGGCAGAGGACAGAGTCATTACTGGAACTTTATCTGGTGTATTAAAAGTTTTAATTTGATTAATGTGGTAAGTTTTGCTTTTTGAGGTCTTGTCAAGGGGAGATACCACATAATTTACATCAGATAATTTACTTACGATTTGCATTGGTCCCGTAAATCTAGCTTTCAAGGTGTGGCCAGGTATAGGCTCCTGTACCAACACCTTATCTCCTGGATGGAAGGAGCGAAATTTTGAGTTTCTGTCATACCTCTGTTTCATTGTATTCTGAGCTGCCTTCAAGTTAGCCTTAGCCAACTGACGTGCTACCTGCAACCTTGAAGAAGGGTTGTAGCTGGTTGTGGAGGCGTCTTCTCCCATCCATCCTTCTTTGAGCACACGTAGAGGACCTCGTACATTGTGCCCAAATATCAGCTCAAAAGGACTGTACCCTGTAGACTCTTGCACAGTTTCTCTCATTGCGAATAGCAACAGAGGAAATGATTCATCCCAGTCTGTAGGAAAATGCAAGCAGAATGTTCTCATCATTGTTTTTAACGTCTGATGGAATCTTTCCAAGGCGCCTTGGGATTGAGGATGATAGGCAGTGGATAGGTTATGAACTATTCCTAGCCTAGTTAATGCTTCCCTAAATGCTTTGGCAGTGAAGTTAGTACCTTGATCACTTTGAATAGTTTTAGGAATTCCAAAGCAAGAGATAAACTTAGTTAAAGCTTTAAGGATTGCTTTAGTGTTAATACTGCGTATGGGAACTGCCTCTGGATATCTAGTTACTCTATCCATGATTGTGAATAAGTATTGATTTCCAGACTTAGCTTTAGGTAGTGGACCTACACAATCTATTATTAATTCTGAAAAATGGTCTCCATCAACAGGAATGGGGTGCGAGAGGTCCCGGGTTCAACTCCCGGACAGGCCCCCATATTACAACCTCAGGTTCAATGGCCTGTTAACCTGAGTGTAAAGGGAGCTTGGAGCAAAGAAACACAGTAGAAGATGTATTGAAATTGTATTTCTTTCAAAAATCAGCTAGATTAATTCCAAACTTTTATCTTTTCCTTCACCAAGTAATTATGATTATATAAGACTTTTGTCTTTTCCTTCACCAAGTATAACAAAGTGCTATTTACACATATATACACTATATACAAAGGAGCAGTGTTCAGTGCATGCCACAGTTGTCTAGGCTAAGCAGCAGCCAAAAGACAGACAACTTTCCACAACCAGCTCTATGCAGGAATTCCAATGACAAACTGCGAGTGGTAACCACGTCACCTTTGTCATTGTTAAACTCGCATTTAATTGGCTGAACCGAGTCGTTGATTTGATGATGGGGCCCTCATCACCAAACCCTTAACGATGGTTCGCTGGTTGGAGGGGAGCCTATGTGGGTGTGTTTAACATGCTCCGAATAAAGGTTACATACTCTTTGCATGCAACACCGTACTCTGTAACTCTCCCGGCAATGGACAATCCAGAATCCTCCTCAGGTCCTCAAGACTGGGGTCCGGGAACTCAGTCCCATCCTCCAGTGGACTTCTTTCAGGGGTGACCCCTGCCGCCTCCATAGTCTCACTCGTAGACTCCTGGGGCAACGTCAACACGGCCTCCTCACTCGCTTCAACAGCATCGCTCCATTTATCAATTCCCGCAGCATTCGCCATTATATCTTCTACCACAGGTGTCGCTAACAGCACCTGTTCCTCTTGGGCACCTGGCTCTGTCTGCACATCGTCCTCACCTCGAGTCCCATTGTATGGGCCCCATCGCCGATCACACGTTGCTGCCATATGCCCAGTGCCACCGAATAGTCGACACGTCCTCTGCTGTCCTGCATACGTCACGTATACCTGGGTACGGAACGCCTCCATCACAACAAAAGACGGTATTTGCCGCCTCAGGGTCATTTTAAGGGAGAACAACCCCTCTAGCATTCCTGCATATGGCCCATGGGCCCATCTCCCTATGGTGGCAGCATGGATGACCCCATACTGGCAAAATACCTGTCTGATGTCTACCTCGTCGGCTTCAAAAGGAATATTCTTGAGCCGTATCCACAAGTAGTGTGCCGACGCATCCCGAAGACATACCTCCAAGTTTATGTTGATTACAATGTTCTTCTCCTGATACCTGTCGACAATTCCATTGTAGACACTGCCGGATGCAAACTTGACAAAAACGAGAGGAGCTTACGACGACATTTCGGTCTGACTTGGACCATTTACAAAGTCACACTAACACTGTCCTCTGCCTTCCCTACATCTCTGGTCTATCTAATTTCAACAACTCTCTCCGTTCCTTAGACATCAAACTTACCTTTCGCCAGACTAACACTCTTCGCACTAATCTAGTTCATACCTCCCCTCCCTTTATAGATTCTCCTGGTGTTTACTCTATTTCTTGCTCCTCCTGTCCTCTTCAGTACTTTAGATAAACTGGCCGATCTCTATCTGACAGACTTAGGGAGCACAAAAATAGTGTTAGGCTTGCCGACACTAATAATGCTCTTTACTGTCATGTCAGAGATCACAGTCATCCTATTTATTGGTCTTCTGCTAAAACTGTCTACCCTACGTCCTTCTTTCACAGTCGTCGTTTGGGTGAATCCTCCCTTATACACAACTTTCCCTGTATGAATCTTAGCCCTGGCTTTGTCTCTGTAGATGCTTTCCTCTCCCATTACATTGTTAAATGCTCCAAACTTCAGAACACCCAAGACTTAACCTGAGTCCTTCCCCTTCTTTCTCTTCCCCCTTCTCCTCTTTCTCCTCTGGGTTCTCTTTCTTTTCTTTTCTTTTGCCTTGTATTTGTCCTCTATTTTATTTATTTTATTTTCCCCCCTGTGTTCTAGTTCATACCCTTGCAAGCTGCCAGCGTCTTTGCAGTGCTCCTTTCCTAGTTTATGACTGACTCCACTACTACTATCACTACCACTATCACTACTACCTCCATTACCCCTCCACCATTTTCTTGTGCCCTCCCCTGTCTGCCTGCCTATAAATACCCCTTCTACCTGTCCTTCGTGTTAGTGTGACTTTGTAAATGGTCCAAGTCGGACCGAAATGTCGTCATAAGCTCCTCTCCTTTTATATGTGCAGGTTGTGTGTGTATTGTTCCAGTCACGGTATTGTGCCTTTTTTGTTATTTATTGACAAAAACCCTGGCAGATCCATTCAGGGATATCCCGTAAATGTCCTCTGTAGATATCCCGTATGTGTCCCTCAAAATTAAAGGCAAGAGAACGTCGGCATTGCTGGGATACACGGATCCCTGCAGCAAATCAATGCATACAGTATGTACTCGTCGCCGGTATCCATCCGCCATCTTGTTGAAAATCAAAGTTCTCTGACTCCTCCACCAGGGAGCTCTGTATGCACGTCCGTTTCACCACCAAGGCTGGGGAACGACTGTCCTTTGGTAACTATGGCTGAGCCAGAATGTACGGTGAAACTCAGCGTGGTTGGTAACCATAGCTGAGCCAGCATGAAAGGTGATATTGAGCTTGGTTGGCAACCATGGCTGATCCAGCATGTACGGTAATACTGAGCGTGGTTGGTAACCATGGCCGAGCCAACTTGTATGGTGATATTGAGCATGGTTGGTAACCGTGCATGAGCCAGCATGTATGGTGATACTGAGCGTGGTTGGTAACCATGGCTCAGCCAGAATGTACGGTGATACTGAGCATGGTTGGCAACCATAGCTGAGCCAGCATGTACGGTGATACTGAGCAATGGTTGGTAACCATGGCTGAGCCAGCATGTACGGTGATACTGAGCATGGTTGGTAACCATGGCTGAGCCAGCAAGTTCGGTGATTGTGAGCGTGTTTTGTAACCGTGCCTGAGCCAGCATGTATGGTGATACTGAGCGTGGTTGGTAACCATGGCTGAGCCAGCATGTACGGTGATACTAAGCATGGTTGGTAACCATGGTGAGCCAAGCCATGTAGGTATATGAGCTGTTTGGTAACCGTGCTGAGCCAACAGTCGGTGATACTGAGCGTGGTTGTAACCTGGCTGAGCCAGCATGTAGGTGATACTAAGGTGTTGGTAACCATATGAGCCAGCATGTAGGTATATGAGTGTGGTTGGTACCAAATAGCCTGAGCCACGTGTATGGTGATACTGAGCGTGGTTGAAACCATGGCTGATCCAGCATGTAGGGATACCTGAGCGCGTTGGTAACCATAACTGAGCCAGCATGTACGGTGATACTGAGTGTGGTTGGTAAAAATAGCTGAGCCAGCGTGTATGGTGATACTGAGCGTGGTTGGTAACAATAGCTGAGCCAGCATGTGCGGTGATACTGAGCGGTTGGTAACCATGGTTGAGCCAGCATATATGGTGATACTGAGCGTGTTTGGTAACCATGGCTGAGCCAGCATGTATGGCGATACTGAGCGTGGTTGGTAACTAAAGGCTGAGCAGCATGTACGGTGATCTGAGCGTGGTTGGAACCATGGCTTGAGCCAGCATTATGTGATACTGAGCGTGTTTGGTAACCATAGCTGAGCCAGCATGTATGGCGATACTGAGCGTGGTTGGTAACTAAAGGCTGAGGCAGCGTGTACGGTGATTCTAAGCGTGGTTGGTAACATTGGCTGAGCCAGCATGTATTACGATACTGAGCGTGGTTGGTAACCAATATATGAGCCAGCGTGTACGGTGATTCTGAGCGTGGTTGGTAACCATGGCTGAGCCAGCATGTACAGTGATATTGAGCGTGGTTGGTAAATTCATGGCTGAGCATGCGTGTATGGTGATACTGAGCGTTGTTGGTAACTATGGCAGAGCCGGCGTGTATAGTGATACTGAGCGTGGTTAGGAACCAGGGCTGAGCCAACATGTACGGTGATGCTGAGCGTGGTTGGTAAACATGGCTTAGCCAACACTTACAGTGATACTGAGCATTGTAGGTACCCATGGCTGAGTAATTATGTACAGTCATACTGAGCGTAGTTTGTATCCATGTCTGAGCTAGCATGTACGGTGATACTGAGCGTGTTTGGTAACCATGGCTGAGCCAGCATGTACGGTGATACTGAGCGTTGTTGGTAACCAAGGCTGAGCCAGCATGTACAGTGATACTGAGCATGGTTGGTAACCATGGCTGAGCCAGAATGTAAGGTGAAACTGAACATGGTTGGTAACAATGGATGAGCCAGCATGTACGGTAATAGTGAGCGTGGTTGGTAACCATGCCTGAGCCAGCATGTACAGTGATACTGAGCGTGGTTGGTAACAATGGCTGAGCCAGCATGTATGGTGATACTGAGCATGGTTGGTAACAA
Source organism: Cherax destructor (assembly GCA_009830355.1). Classification (NCBI taxonomy): domain Eukaryota; kingdom Metazoa; phylum Arthropoda; class Malacostraca; order Decapoda; family Parastacidae; genus Cherax; species Cherax destructor. The sequence goes on from WNWK01017914.1 coordinate 8,614, forward strand.
AGGATGAGCCAGCATGTATGGTGATACTGAGCGTGGTTGGTAACCATAGATGAGCCAGCATGTACAGTGATACTGAGCGTGGTTGGTAACAATAGCTGAGCCAGCATGTATGGTGATACTGAGCATGGTTGGTAACCATTGCTGAGCCAGCATGTACGGTGATAGTGATCGTGGTTGGTAACCATGGCTGAGCCAGCATGTATGGTGATACTGAGCATGGTTGGTAACCATAGCTGAGCCATCATGTACGGTGATACTAAGCGTGGTTGGTAACCATGGCTGAGCTAGCATTTATGGTGATAGTGAGCGTGGTTGGTAACCGTGCCTGATCCAGCATGTACGGTGATACTGAGCGTGGTTGGTAACCATGGCTGAGCCACCATGTATGGTGATACTGAGCGTGGTTGGTAACATATGGCTGATCCAGCGTGTATGGTGATACTGAGCGTGGTTGGTAACTATGGCTGAGCCAACATGTGAAGCGATACTGAGCGTGGTTGGTAACCATAGCTGAGCAAAGATGTACAGTGATATTGTGCGTGGTTGGTAACCATGGCTGAGCCCTCATGTACGGTGATACTGAACGTGGTTGGTAACCATGGCTGAGGCAACATGTACAGTGATACTGAACGTGGTTGGTATTCATGGCTGAGCCAATATTAACGGTGATACTGAGCGTGGTTGGTGACCATGGTTGAGCCAGCGTGTATTGTGATACTTAGCGTGGTTGGTAACCATGGCTGAGCTAGCATGTACGGTGATACTGAGCGTGGTTGGTAACCATGGCTGAGCCAGCATGTACAGTGATACTGAGCGTGGTTGGTAACCATGATGAGCCAGCATGTACGGTGATACTGAGCGTGGTTGGTAACCATGGCTGAGCCAGCATGTATGGTGATACTGAGCGTGGTTGGTAACCATGGTTGAGCCAGCATGTACGGTGATACTGAGCGTGGTTGGTAACCATAGCTGAGCCAGCATGTATGGTGATACTGAGCGTGGTTGGTAACCATGCCTGAGCCAGCATGTAAGGTGATTCTGAGCGTGGTTGGTAACCATGGCTGAACCAGCAAGTACGGTGATACTGAGCGTGGTTGGTAACCATGGCTGAGCCAGCATGTACGGTGATACTGAGCGTGGTTGTAACCATGGCTGAGCCTGCATGTACGGTGATACTGAGCGTGGTTGGTAACCATAGCTGAGCCAACATGTATGGTGATACTGAGCGTGGTTGGTAACCATGGCTGAGCCAGCATGTACGGTGATACTGAGCGTGGTTGGTAACCATGGCTGAGCCAGCATGTACGGTGATACTGAGCGTGGTTGGTAACCATGGCTGAGGCAGCTTGTATAGTGATAGTGAGCGTGGTTGTTAACCATGGCTGAGCCAGCTTGTACGGTGATACTGAGCGTGGTTGGTAACCATGGCTGAGCCAGCGTGTATGGTGATACTGAGCGTGGTTTGTAATTATGACTGAGCCAGCTTGTACGGTGATACTGAGCGTGGTTGGTCACTATGGCTGAGCCAACTTGTACGGTGATACTGAGCGTGGTTGGTCACTATGGCTGAGCCTACTTGTACGGTGATACTGAGCGTGGTTGGTCACTATGGCTGAGCCAACTTGTACGGTGATACTGAGCGTGGTTGGTCCCTATGGCTGAGCCTACTTGTACGGTGATACTGAGCGTGGTTGGTCACTATGGCTAAGCCTACTTGTACGGTGATACTGAGCGTGGTTGGTCACTATGGCTGAGCCAACTTGTACGGTGATACTGAGCGTGGTTGGTCCCTATGGCTGAGCCAGCATGTACGGGGATACTGAGCATGGTTGGTAACCATGGCTGAGCCACCTTGTACGGTGATACTGAGCGTGGTCTGTAACCATGGCTGAACCAGCTTGTACGGTGATATTGAGCGTGGTTGGTAACCATGGCTGAGTTAGCGTGTATGGTGATACTGAGCGTGGTTGGTAACCATGGCTGATCCAGCTTGTACTGTGATACTGAGCGTGGTTGTTAGGAAGGACATGTAAATGTACACGTAAATTTTGCACTTTATGATAACGATAATTTATTCAAAAAAATTATCATGCTGGTGTGTGGGATTTGCTATAACAAGAGACAATAATAACTACGTAATAATAACACCAGTTGTAACACCAGATAGCATGTTATGCTGACAATGTGTAAGTGCATGAGGTGTTGTTACCTTCCCTGAGGTGTCACCTCAGGGTCATGTAAAATTTTCTTCTTCTGCCTCTTCTTCCTATTCCTTTGAAGATGTGTGTGTAAACACATGAAAGCGCTCAGGTTTTATTTCCTATTTCCACTGTGGTATTTTTTCGTATATGCAATCACGCGGTTTACTGTGATTTCTTCCAAGATATAACTGATAAAACACACTAAGAATAACTGAAAATAATATTGAGACAATGTTTTCTGCTGTGCACCAGGATTGTTTCAAAACTGGAAAGTCTGCTTCTGCTGTGCACCAGGATTGTTTCAAAACTGGAAAGTCTGCTTCTGCTGTGCACCAGGATTGTTTCAAAACTGGAAAGTCTGCTTCTGCTGTGCACCAGGATTGTTTCAAGACTGGAAAGTCTGCTTCTACTGTGCACCAGGATTGTTTCAAGACTGGAAAGTCTTTTTCTGCTGTGCACCAGGATTGTTTCAAAACTGGAAAGTCTGCTTCTGCTGTGCACCAGGATTGTTTCAAAACTGGAAAGTCTGCTTCTGCTGTGCACCAGGATTGTTTCAAGACTGGAAAGTCTTTTTCTGCTGTGCACTAGGATTGTTTCAAAACTGGAAAGTCTGCTTCTGCTGTGCACCAGGATTGTTTCAAAACTGGAAAGTCTGCTTCTGCTGTGCACCAGGATTGTTTCAAGACTGGAAAGTCTTTTTCTGCTGTGTTCCAGGATTGTTTCAAGACTGGAAAGTCTGCTTCTGCTGTGCACCAGGATTGTTTCAAGACTGGAAAGTCTGCTTCTGCTGTGCACCAGGATTGTTTCAAGACTGAAAAGTCTGCTTTTGTTCCGCAGGCGAAAGGAACTCTAAATATATTTTCTCATTGTTGTGTGTGTCGTTTCATCAGCTACAACTCCAGGTGTTCTGCCATGAATCCTTTGATACCTACTGAACCCATAGTAATATACTTTAAGATTATTGTCCTACTGTCGTCTTCCCTACTGACGTCTCCCGTACTGACGTCTTTACTCACGTCTCTCGTACTGACATCTCCCGTACTGACATCTCCCTCACTGACGTCTCCCGTATTGACGTCTCCCGTACTGACGTCTTTACTCACGTCTCTCGTACTGACGTCTCCCTCACTGACGTCTCCCCTACTGACGTCTCCCCTACTGACGTCTCCCGTACTGACGTCTCCCCTACTGACGTCTCCCTACTGACGTCTCCCTACTGACGTCTTCCCTACTGACGTCTCCCCTACTGACGTCTCCCCTACTGACGTCTTCCCTACTGACGTCTCCCCTACTGACGTCTTCCCTACTGACGTATCCCCTACTGACGTCTCCCGCTAAAGACTCACAAATGAAACTCACTTTGAGTGATGAAATATATGTTCGTACAGGAAAACTATCAGGTGGACTATGGTATCAACACACTCTCAGCTGATACCATCTGCTTGGTATAGTATCAACACACTCTCAGCTTATACCATCTGCTTGGTATAGTATCAACACACTCTCAGCTGATACCATCTGCTTGGTATAGTATCAGCACACTCTCAGCTGATACCATCTGCTTGGTATAGTATTAACACACTCTCAGCTGATACCATCTGCTTGGTATAGTATTAACACACTCTCAGCTGATACCATCTGCTTGGTATAGTATCAGCACACTCTCAGCTGATACCATCTGCTTGGTATAGTATGAACACACTCTCAGCTGATACCATCTGCTTGGTATAGTATCAACACACTCTCAGCTGATACCATCTGCTTGGTAAAGTATCAACACACTCTCAGCTGATACCATCTGCTTGGTATAGTATCAACACACTCTCAGCTTATACCATCTGCTTGGTATAAAAAACTACAAACCATTCACCACCGTTTTTGTGTTTTTTTTAATGCCCTCTGCAGAAAACGCTTTTTTCTTAGTATCTTTCCCCCCAGCCAACACCGGTAGATGTTAATCATAATTTTATGCTTCTGTGGATGTATGCTGCCAGCTCCACCTGGTTATGCCCCGCCCAGCAATGTACCAGCACGACCTGCCCATTGCCCAGGGGCACCTGGGTACACAGGTGCAGTGGTCAGACAAGTAACCCCTGGAAGTTATTGCCAACAAGTACAAATTAATACTTCGTGGGAAGAAAAGCGTTGGCCATAATCAAGGAGAAAGATCTGAGAGTAAGCATAATGCCCAACATATTACCAGAGATGCATATAAAGTCAATAACTGTATTCGGGAAGCACCTAAAAAAAGTTATTTAATGTCCTATACACCTGTATGTCAGACTAAAATTTGCAGCAGAAGCTGCGTACCCATACGATAAAAAACAACCGCTGAGTGTATAGGTATATGACTACAACTGTTACTAAACTTACGAGGAGAAACTAGGGAAACTAAATCTGAATAACATTGGAGATTTGAGTCATTGATAAGGATAGACAGAGACACTGTTAGAAGGAAATGACAAGGAATAAATGAGAGATAAAATCAAGAAAGTGCAATATTCTTTTTTTCAACATCGCGAAGAAGTGCCGTTACCTGGACTGATTACATCGTCTTTGTATCCCTTCTGCTTCTGCTGTCTCCTCTGTATTCGACTGAAGAAACCTACTGTGTAGGCGAAACTTTCCGGAATGAAGTTAACTAACTGCTGCACCTGTGTCTTACTTATGAACTGGATGATGCAGTGGTGAAGTCTCACCAACAACGGTTGTTGTGCATGTGAGTGGAAGTCTCACCACAACGGTTGTGATGCAGTGGTGAAGTCTCACCAACAACGGTTGTTGATGCAGTGGTGAAGTCTCACCAACAACGGTTGATGATGCAGTGGTGAAGTCTCACCAACAACGGTTGTTGATGCAGTGGTGAAGTCTCACCAACAACGGTTGTGATGCAGTGTGAGTCTCCCCAAAACGGTTTTACAGTGGTGAAGTCTCACCAACAACGGTTGAGTTGATGTCAGTGGTGAAGTCTCACCATTATGCAAAGGTGTTATGCGTGGTGAAGTCTCACCAACTGTGATGCAGTGGTAAGTCTCACCAACAACGGTTGTTGATGCAGTGGTGAAGTCTCACCAACAACGGTTGTTGATCCGACATGGTGAAGTCTCACCAACAACGGTTGATGATGCAGTGGTGAAGTCTCACCAACAACGGTTGTTGATGCAGTGGTGAAGTCTCACCAACAACGGTTGATGATGCAGTGGTGAAGTCTCACCAACAACGGTTGATGATGCAGTGGTGAAGTCTCACCAACAACGGTTGGTGATGCAGTGGTGAAGTCTCACCAACAACGGTTGGTGAGGCACAAGTGACCCACCACTGGTACACAACCTCAAAGTTGTGCTCTACTTTTACACTATTATGCAGGTTTCTGCGTTGTGGTATACTAATGTACTTGGATAAGTGCGCCATAATTTTATAAATAATGTTATCAATTTGTGGTCACTTTTAGGAACTTAAGTCACAGCGCGACTAATTTTCCTGACTAATGGAGATATCGTGACTAATGGGTATATCGTGACTAATGGGGATATCGTGACTAATGGAGATATCGTGACTAATGGGGATATCGTGACCATGGAGATATCGTGATAATGGGTATATCGTGACTAATGGGGATATCGTGACTAATGGAGATATCGTGACTAATGGGGATATCGTGACTAATGGGGATATCGTGACTAATGGGGATATCGTGACTAATGGGGATATCGTGACTAATGGGGATATCGTGACTAATGGGGATATCGTGACTAATGGGGATATCGTGACTAATGGGGATATCGTGACTAATGGGGATATCGTGACTAATGGGGATATCGTGACTAATGGGGATATCGTGACTAATGGGGATATCGTGACTAATGGGGATATCGTAGCATCGTCCAAGCTAGACGCAGACCACATGGACACAAGTTTCCTGCACTATTTTGATATTAATCTTAGGTCGTAGGCTATTTTTGAGTTTATCATCATGCTCAACTGGGCCCTGACATGGGCCTGGCTCTTATGGTGTCTACCTGGAGAGAATTCCAGGGGTCAACGCCCCCGCGGCCCGGTCTGTGACCAGGCCTCCTGTTGGACCAGAGCCTGATCAACCAGGCTGTTACTGCTGATCAGGTACCGACTGATCAGGAACCAGCTGATCAGGTACCGACTTGAGGTGCCTGTCCAGTGCCTGCTTGAAGACAGCCAGGGGCTTGTTGGTAATCCCCCTGATGTATGCTGGGAGGCAGTTGAACAATCTTGGGCCCCTCACACTTATTGTGTTGTCCCTCAACGTGCTAGTGGCACCCCTGCTCTTTATTGGGGGGATGTTACATCGCCTGCCGAGTCTTTTGCTTTCGTACGGAGTGATTTTTGTGTGCAAGTTTGGTACTAAGCCCTCGAGAATTTTCCATGTGTATATAATAATGTATCTCGCCCGCCTGCGTTCTAGGGAGTACAGGTTTAGGAACTTCAAGCGTTCCCAGTAGTTGAGGTGGTTTATCGCACTTATGCGTGCGGTGAAGGTTCTCTGTACATTTTCAAGGTCAGCAATTTCACCCGCAGGTGGGGTGGGACCGGTGAATTTGGATGAGATAGTGAGGTATTATGAGGCTCGGGGAGTGGTGTTAACGGCGCCCGCTTCGACCTACCACCATATTTATTTATTATTGTTTTTGTTGTGTGTCGTAGCCTGGCGGCATCCTAATGTATTGTTTGTTCAGGTGAAAATGCTAAAGGTTATGCGTGTTCTGTATATTGTTTGTATATATATGATTATTGATATTAATTGTATATTTTTCTAATAGTGAATTTGAGTGCCCCTCTGTATTTACAAAGGTAACCCTGGGGTGGCTTATTTTCTGTTAGTTTATATATGCAAGTCTTTTAACCCCCCAGGTCCCAATATTTTCGAAACACCCACCATTTATTATATTAACTCAACATTTATATAGCAAACTTGTACAATTACCTTAAATTAATAATTATGGAAAGAAAGCTGTGTACAACATAGTTAGATAATAAGGAAACGACCAGTGGGCAGCCAGCTGCCGCTCCTCTCTTCTCCACTCACTGAAACCTAACTCATTCATTACAGCATGTATAGTGTTAATGTATTCATGAGGAGGACCACATGCATGTCATGCTGTCACAGTATGACAGTATGCATAACACTCAGTATGAAGTTAATTATTATTGTTTTATTAGTATTATTGATAGAGGGGGCGCTAAACCCATAGGGGTCATACTCCTCCTGGGGGCATTTAGGTTTGATTCAAGGAATTGTTCACAGAACTAATTTGTAATATCAAGAGGATTTGAAGAGCATCAAGGAGCCTCAATGTGACACAGAAACAAGGAAGCCCAGCAGGCGAGCAACTTACAAGGACTAGCATGGTACCACACTTGAAACTTGAAGCTTGAAGCTTGAAACTTGAAGCTTGAAACTTGAAACTTGAAACTTGAAGCTTGAAACTTGAAGCTTGAAACTTGAAGCTTGAAACTTGAAGCTTGAAAGCTTGAAGCTTGAAGCTTGAAGCTTGAAGCTTGAAACTTGAAGCTTGAAACTTGAAGCTTGAAGCTTGAAGCTTGAAGCTTGAAACTTGAAGCTTGAAGCTTGAAGCTTGAAACTTGAAACTTGAAACTTGAAGCTTCAAGCTTGAAACTTCGTGAACAAGGAAACGCCGATTCGAAGAAAATGTTAAATGAAATCACTAAAATTAATATAATTTAAGTTTTATTGGAGTGTAACGAAACCTTAAGAATTTATTCTATAACAATTTCTAACTTACGCAAACACTTTATAATTATCTATATGTGTATAGTTTGTATTATCATCGCTATTGATAATTTAGCTGGAGAGTTGATTTAAGGGTTGAGAGGTGAGTGAGGTACAGCAGCGGCTGAGAGGGTTGAGAGGTGAGTGAGGTACAGCAGCGGCTGAGAGGGTTGAGAGGTGAGTGAGGTACAGCAGCGGCTGAGAGGGTTGAGAGGTGAGTGAGGTACAGCAGCGGCTGAGAGGGTTGAGAGGTGAGTGAGGTACAGCAGCGGCTGAGAGGGCTGAGAGGTGAGTGAGGTACAGCAGTGGCTGACACAACAGTCTAGCCAGTGAGGTGAGCAACACTCAAAGTGAAAACATTCTGGCTCGTCCATAATTCATGTTGTTGGCAGCACATGAACTCATTCCTCCTCTGGACAAAACCAGGAGCATCTAGGTGAGTCCTAGGAAAGGTATGACCCCCCAAAACAAAACCCAGCAAGTTTCCTGACGCGGGTCTTATTCATACTATGATGCACAGCTGGAGATTTTGGTCATCTGATAAAGGCCTTTCACTGGCTTACCTCTCCACCCCTTTAAAAGCTATGATTATATTTATACCCATTAGATTTGGAAGCACGTGTGCCTGGCACTCAGCAGACTAAGAATCAAGTCTGCACCACGTTTTTGCTTAACATGAATTATTATATCTAAATTTGGGCAAACCCCATGACATATTATACATTAGTGCTTTCATTATAAATTATATATATATATATATATATATATATATATATATATATATATATATATATATATATATATATATATATATATACAATAAATGGTGTATATAAATCGTTCAAAGTGTCCTTGTTACAGGTCCTCGAAGCTCCGACTATAGTGCTTGACCCTCAAGGAGTATGTAATTATTATAGCATCTTATATACTAGGACAAAAACATTGCAACATATGCCACGATAAAAACATTGCAAAATATGCCCGTTAGCATATAGCATATACAAAAGCCTTAATAAATAATAATGTTATTAAAGAATGCGTCACCAAAACTGGTATAAGTTATGGTGACGCTCAGAAAGACATCCAAAAATTTAATTTAACATTTGCTGGTCATTTGTGTATATTTGACTGCTCTTCCAAGGAAGGTTAAGAATTTTCGTTGGTATTTGACAGATAACAAGACAGAATACTTTAAGACTGTTGCTTTAACAAAGTTGTAGTGGCAATACTCCCGAGACGACATGATTGAGTTTCCTCTCTGACCTGTAACAAGAAACTGATTATGCAACAATGTTGCACAATGTTGTCTAGGCAAGCTCAGTGCAGGTGCCTGGTTTCAGTAGACATCTAAGCATTAGTCGAAGTCAACCTCGCTGAACTTAGACACCATTGCTAGTGCACTTCTGATGTTTAAACCAGTTTCCCTTTTCCGCTAAGAACAATCTATGCTGCTGTACAAGTGTAGTTCCTCAGCATCGTTCTTAGGATTTTAGGGGGAAATAACTTCCTTGCTTTGTGTTGCTGGTGTTCACGTCATTCTACCTCCTCTCCAGGAGGTTCTCTCTCTCTTACCAGTACAAAAATAGAGAATTTTCATGGCTCTGACTTCCATTAAGCACCATAGCTTAATGTCCAACACTTTTTTTTATTATTTAAAAAACCATAGCTCAACATACATAATAATATTACACAATCCAACAACCAAAACATAACACGCGCCTGAACATTAGACAACCTCACAAAACTAACAACATACTGCAAAACTTTAACATGATATTCCTTATCAATCCTTGTGCAGAACAACCTGCTTGTACAAACAAAGAAGACCATTCAATGATAACAGGATTATGCATAGACATAATAACCTACTCAGATAATATCATTCCGAATAAGAACACAAAAAATACAAAGTAAACATAAAAAACTTAAAGTACAAGCGTACACGACTTGTAACACTCCTATACAATTCATACAGCTCCCCCACCAATAACCTAGAAACCCACCCCAACCCTACACACCTGCACCCCCCCAAGACTAGGCTCAGCTAATACCTAAATATACACAACTTTGTCCTCCAATAACATAACGATACAAATCAAACTTTATATTGCTAACAATGTAAAGCATTGTCCTTGCCTCTTGAAAAACGTTCAGCCATTTTTCAATAACCTGCAACAAGTTACCATCAATATACAATGGTTATGAACATGATAACATAAATATCCTAAAATTCTCAGTATAAAGTTTTACCTTATTAAATGCAAGATCCGCCTATACCCCGACCATAACATGTGTGACACAAACATGACTGTCACCGATGTATACACTCTACTTGCACAGTAAGCCTCAACCCAAACAGATTTAACATATATACGCATCCTAACCATCACACAATTATTACCTCTATACATTGAGGTATACAAACATTGGACTGATATAATCATAACATATAGCAAGGGTATCACCTTAACCAGTAGCCTAAAATTAACAAATCTTACAAGCATGAACATTACAGGAAGCTAGACGTGTCCACCACATGTACCACAATGCATTTCACCATCCCGTTACCTGCATGTTATGTATGCGGATCCATCATATGTATAACAATTATAACAGTAATAGACAATTATCCATCACACCCCCACCCAGAAGCAGAGGAAAACCCCAAAGTCTTCCCCTGATGCACCCCCACCCCCCAGTCATTAGTCAGCACTCAAACACAAGACCACCACCCAACACCCCTTTCCCTACCATTCCTACCCCCCCTCACACTCGCCAACGCACACACCTAACCTGTCAGCCAACACACACACTCTCTGACCCCCATCCCTCTACCCCTATCCCAAGACCCAAATTCGCCCAGCCCTTTTACATCCTACGTCCCTGACCTAACAACCAACCCATCGTCATCGCCCTGTAACCCTCAGAAAAACCGGAGTCCCACCTACGCCCAGATACATGACCACCCTTCGCACCCCCTCCCTGAGACCCCCCAAATCCAGACTCAACACTCTCAACAAAGACAGCCCCTCCTCCCACGCCCCTGACCACAGCACCAAACCACTCCCTTACATCTCCCAATTCCTCACAAAAGTATACTGCATGGTATGCCGTGTCTAGCTGTCCACAACGGCTACAAAGCCCATCCCTCACTAACCCCATTTTAAACAACTGCATTTTCGATGCCAGAATACCACGCAGAAATCTAAAACCTGTCTCTCTAACCTTAGAAGGCAGCTTAACCCTATGAAACCAGTACCACGTTGCTTTCCAATCGTACATTGGATACATCGCGATACCCTGCACTACATCCGCCCCTCCCCTTCGCACCCTATCAAGGACCCCCAATTTCACCTTACTCGGTTCCCTCACAACTAATAAAAAACCCTTACTATTGCCTCACCCACTAGAATATCCTTACCTACCCACCATCGCCTTATCTCCTCCATCACCCTTCCAACCTTCGTCCCCCGTACCCCTTGATACAAAATCCTGCTTAACGAATATTCCCATCAACCTCCACCGCAAAGGTATTGTGAAGGTTGTTGCCAATCTTCTTAGGAAAAGTATAATAGAAAAAGACAATAATAATAATAATAACAATACACTTTATTTTAATAGAAAGAAATGTAAATAATAAATACGTAAATATGACTATAATTATCCTATCTTAAGAAAAATGCAAACAAAAATATATCACTGATCCAAAGCTAGTTATTTACAGACGGATGTAGATATCTGTGTTGATCTTGTTAACACAGTAGCTATGAATCGATATTAGACTCCGTGTTGTTGTTGCATCGATGTTTCCCACAAATCAAACAGTTTTCCATATCCACAATGTCACAAATGATATCAGGGACTCAGGTGAAGGTTGTCCCCTGGTAAAGTACAGTTGCCTGAGGTTTCTAGAGTGTGGACTTAGGAACTACTGGCGTAGTGAAGAATTGGTGGTAACGACTCTGTTTCTCACTTGGTGAGTACACCGGCCCCCCACTCAGCCTTGAATCCGATGATCCATGCGGAAACAGAGGACTGTGGGAGAAACCAAAAGAATTACTCACCACTCTAGCATTAATTTACATAGTAGGCATAAGGCCTTTAAAAGAAATGGTGAAACTAACAAATAACTTTACCAAAAGCCAAGGCAGGGCAGAGCAGAAGTTAATGTTGCTAAACATGAGTGAAGCTAAAAACATAAAATAACAGGAAGCATAAAATAATTAAAATACGAGCAGCTGTGAAGTACTTACAGTGAGGTCGGGCGTGATCAGTCGAGTGATGTTGCATGCAAAGAGTATATAACCTTTATTCGGAGGATGTTAAACACACCCACATAGGCTCCCCTCCAACCAGCGAACCATCGTTAAGGGTTTGGTGATGGGGCCCCATCATCAAATCAACGACTCGGTTCAGCCAATTAAAATACGAGTTTAACAATGACAAAGGTGACGTGGTTACCACTCGCGGTTTGTCATTGGAATTCCTGCATAGAGCTGGTTGTGGAAAGTTGTCTGTCTTTTGGCTGCTACTTAGCCTAGACAACTGTGGCGTGCACTAAACACTACTCCTTTGTATATAGTGTACATATGGGTAAATAGCACTTTGTTATACTTGGTGAAGGAAAAGACAAAAGTCTTATATAATCACAATTACTTGGTGAAGGAAAAGACAAAAGTCTGGAATTAATCTAACTGATTTTTTGAAGGAAATACAATTTCAATACATCTTCTACTGTGTTTCTTTGCTCCAAGCTCCCTTTACACTCAGGTTAACAGGCCATTGAACCTGAGGTTGTAATATGGGGGCCTGTCCGGGAGCTGAATTTGGAGACTTAGAGCAGGAGTTGAGCCAAGAGTTGAAGTTCGCGCAGAAGCTAGTCTTGTATCTAGATAGCTTGCTATCTGGCATTGCTTACGCTTTGCCAACGCTTCACGAATATTTGTGTCTCATTTTTGCATTCGCTTCGCTATGGTCAGCCTGCTATTGTGAGTATTCTGCAATTTGGTTTGTTATTGAGTATCAGCCTTGCTATTGTGTGTGTGCATATTGGCTTTGCTATTGCGTGTCAGCTCTGCTGTCGTATGAGTATACTGCAATTCGTACCGTGCATAGCGCTACAGCGTGTTAAAGTTGGGGGTTAATGCCACCTATTCGAGTCAGACAGTTAGTTTCTGAGTTAACTCTACTAAAGTTGCCCAAACTCTCTCTACAGCGTTGTTGGCGTATCGCTCGTTCTATTGGTGTTGAATACCAGCGTACCCTTACTGCTGCTCAGCTGCGTGATATTATAAGGAGTAAAATACAAACTGAAACTATGGCATATCAGTCTCGTGTTTCTCCCTCTACAGGAGCTGTTAATCGTAGGTCACCATTGAGGTTTCTACAAAATGGGAGAGACAAAACTCCTGAGCAAAACCAGCAAGTCACAGGTGTGGGGTTATCGACAGGTGAGTCTGGTTCACTGGCGCTTGAACTAGCCAGACTCACTCTTGAACAAACTAAAGAACAGCGTGCATTTGCTAAGGAGGAGTTTGATAGAGAGAATGAGAGGAGACAATTCCATCAGACTGTAGATGACTTCAATTTGCAAAGGGCAGTACAGTTTGTTCCTCGTTTTGTTGAAGCAGAACCTGAACAGTTTTTCGAAGCATTTGAAAACCAGGCTCGAGCTTTAGGGTTACCTGAGGTTCATTGGGCGTCACTGGTGCATACTGTGTTGTTTGGTAAGGCACAAGAATTTACTTCTAGCCTGGGAAATGCTGACTTTGGAAACTATTGCATTGTGAAAACCACTGTTCTTGGGGCTTATCAATGTATTCCTGCCAAGTATAGGAAAGAATTCAAACTCGGCAGAAGGCAGTTGGGTCAGTCTGCTGTTGACATTGTCAGACAGCAGACCAGGGCTTTTACAAAGTGGTACAAGGCAAGTGGTGTCGCTGATTTTGAAAATTTGAAGCAGTTCATCTTGGTGGACAACCTGCTGGAGTCTGTTAGTCCAGAGGTTCGAGTCTTTCTGCAAGATCATTCCTTGCCTACGGCATTGGAAGCAGCCAGGTTGGCTGATACTTTTGAAACTAACTGCTCCTTGTCCGAGCGGTCTTATCTCTTTCCTCAACAGCCTGGTATGAGCAGAGATCGTCAAAGAAAAGTTCCTGAGTGGAGAAATAAAGGTCAAGATGAAGGTGAATCTCGTCAGCAGTCAACTAAAACACCTGTTGAGCAGCGTTACTTCACTCCTAGTCAACCTGGTGAGCGACATCAAACTACTCAACAGGGTGATTCGAAGCGGCAGTATCCAGAGTGGCGTAAGCCACAAAATCAACGAGGTGTAAAGTTAAAGCTGAGATGGTATGTTACAACTGTGGCAAGCCTGGCCACATCAGACCCAATTGTCCAAGTAAACCCCAACCCTTTGGTAAAATCGCTAATATCCCTAATAATATGTCCCAGGAAGAAGTAGAGAGGGGGATGGCCCCCTATTATAGTATTTGTCACATATCCCTTCAGGAACATTCAGAGAAAATGGAAGTTAGAACCTTTAGGGATACTGGAGCATATTGCTCACTTATAAGAGAGGGAGTACTACCCCTTTCTGAACAAACCTCTTTGCAATCCTCAGTTCTGTTAGAAGCTTTTGGAGGAGCAGTATTTTCTGTCCCTTTACATCAAATCTATGTGCAGAGTAAATACTACACTGGGTATTTGACTGTTGGTGTCTCGGAGGGATTTCCTATGAAGGATGCAATGCTATTACTGGGTAATAACATTGAGTCTACTAAATGTATAGAACCCATAATGATGATTTCCGATGTTGCATAACTCGCACAATCCAAAGTGATGCTATAAGAATGTTTAAATCGTCCTTGGACGACTCTGATCTCGGACTAACCAATTTGTTTTGCGAGGAAAACTGGCCAGAGCCTCGTAAATTTAGTGAACAGCCCCAGATCAAGCCTTCCTATTCCAGGGTTGCAGGATTGCCAGATGTCTCTGTTTAAATGGCTGAGGGACTGTCCTTTCGGGAGGAACAACTGAAAGACTCCTCACTAAACTCTGCTTTTGAGGCAGCTATGGGTAAATCCACTTCGGGTCACCCGGTCATATATCTCTTAAAAAATAATTACTTAGTCTGCACTGAAACTGGTAAGGAGGTGGAGGGAAAACAGCAAACATATAAATTAGTGGTTCCCAGAAAGTTTAGGTCTCAGATACTAAATATAGCCCATAATTCTTCTTTAGGAGGCCATTTGGGAATTACCAAAACTCAATACCGAATAACAAAAGAATTCTTTTGGCCAAAGTTAAGGCAAGATGTAAAGAATCATATTCGCTGTTGTCCAGAAGTCATTGTATTTAGTTGGGATGTGTTAGGGACTTTGGGTGGAACCAGCCCTTTTTTTCCCCTAGTGGGTTTTTTTTTTTAGTAGGGGGGTGCCCTGCTACCGACCGCAGGCACCTTGGACCTACGCTAGCCCTACCGTCTGCTGTCTCACTCTTAAGTTTAAAGCTGGGATGGTTGAGGGGAAAGGCGGTCCTATTATTATAATGTGCCATGGTGGCACTCTACCCATTTGAGGTGGAAGCCTAGTCCTGAGCCCTCTTGGGGTGGGGGTGTTGCATGCAAAGAGTATGTAACCTTTATTTGGAGCATGTTAAACACACCCACATAGGCTCCCCTCCAACCAGCGAACGATCGTTAAGGGTTTGGTGATGGGGCCCCATTATCAAATCAATGACTCGGTTCAGCCAATTAAAATGCGAGTTTAACAATGACAAAGGTGACGTGGTTACCACTCGCGGTTTGTCATTGGAATTCCTGCATAGAGCTGGTTGTGGAAAGTTGTCTGTCTTTTGGCTGCTGCTTAGCCTAGACAACTGTGGCGTGCACTAAACACTACTCCTTTGTATATAGTGTACATATGTGTAAATAGCACTTTGTTATACTTGAAGGAAAAGACAAAAGTCTTATATAATCACAATTACTTGGTGAAGGAAAAGACAAAAGTCTGGAATTAATCTAACTGATTTTTTGAAGGAAATACAATTTCAATACATCTTCTACTGTGTTTCTTTGCTCCAAGCTTCCTTTACACTCAGGTTAACAGGCCATTGAACCTGAGGTTGTAATAAGTGATTTCAACCTGTGGCCAGAGCCTAGCATTACACCTCTCACCGGGTGGAAAAGGGGGGGGGGGGTATAGCGGCAGCTAGACACTCACCCCACCTCAACAAGCAAACTACCATTCAACCATCACTCTACATACCTTCACACTTTCATCACTCCTATCTATGGACTTTTCCCTCACAGGTATCAACCCCAATCCTCCATACCCCAATTTCGTCATGACTACCCCTTGCCACAACCAATGTCTCCCAAACCCCCAAATGAACCTCAAGACTCTCCTCTGTAAACTTATAGCGTCCTTCTCGACAATCGGATAAACAGCTGCTACATGCCATAACCGACTATATATTAAGGTATTAATCATGATCACCCTTTGCAAAATCGTTATGTCCCCAGGCCTCCAACCTGCCATCCTTCCCATGGCCTTTTCCACCACCATAGACGAATTCATCTCCCTAGCCACCTTCCCATCATTACAAAAAATAATGCTACAAATTTTAATGCTATCCACCATTGTTCATCCTAGCTCCTGTCCCATCGTCCCCCCCCCACCCACGTCCCTACCTCCAAAAACTTTGATTTTACCCTGTTAACCCACATACCCATTGCCTTTCCAAAGATACCTACTATTCCCTCCACACAAACTAAACCCTCCCTGGATCCTACCATAATAGTGGTATCATCCACATGCCCCACAATCCCTGGCTCAGCCCCACTTATACCACCAATCTCCCTCACCCCTACCTTAATTAACCTATAGAAGGGATCCTGTAAACATGCGAAGAGGAGCTGTGACAAGGGACATCAATGCTGCAGCCCCCTTTCCATTCTCACAACTCCTCCCAACCTCCCATTAATCTGCACCCTCACTTGAGCCCCCTCATACAGCGTTTCGACACAACCGATGATTTCATCCCCGAATCCCTGCCTCCTCAATATTGCAACCTAAGCATCATGCTGCACCCTATCATATGCGGTCTCCCAATCCAGACCTTCTCCTCTCCACAAAACCTTTTATACGCCTGTGCCCATTCCGCATGCTCCACCCAGGTACACCGTACTGCCCCTCATCCACCAGTCTTTCAAGCACCTTTTTCATTCTATTCACCAAAACTTTTGCTAAGATTTTATAATCGGCGCAAAGCAAGGTAATGGATCTATACCCACTCAGCGCACCACCTTCTTCTCCCTTCGGCACCAAGACCACCACCCCTATTCTCTGATCCTCCCCCATACTCCCTCCCAATTTCATGGCATTTAACACACGTAGTAACACCCCCTCAATATTTCCTAATGAGTGACATAAAAGTCCCCAGGAATCCCATCCAAACCCGGTGTTTTCCCTAAGTTCAAGCCCTTCACTGCTTGCCACACCTCCTCCTCCATAATTTTCCCCTCCATGACCCTTCTAGCCTCATCACTAATTCCCCTACACACCCCATCCAAGAGTATCTCCCTCTCCTCTGCCCCACCCACATCATTCCTCCACTTACTCTGAAATCAAACTCTGGCATACTCACTCATCCCCTCCATTGTGCGTAACACCTGCCCCAGTCTGTACCCTCCCATACCTTCCTCTACCTTCAGTGACATCACCGTCATATTCTTCCTCCTACTCGTAAATCTTTGCAACACCATAGCCGACGGTTTGTCACCCCACAAAACATCTTCTAACCCACTATGCACCCTGATTGCCTGAAACCTTTCATTTTGAATATCCTCCGTACCTCCTCCTGCGATCGCCCTACCCCTCCCCCTTGACATTCCTCAACTGATCCTCCACGTATCTTTGTATACCAAACCTCAGTCCACCATGCTACTATATCCCCAATCCCCTTCCCCACACCCCACAGCCCTTCCCACCACGCAGCAAAAGACCCTTGATGCCCAACCCTTTGTAACAAACAGGTATTTAACTTCCAATAACTAGGGTACACCGCAACCACTCCCTCCCACCGAAGATCAACTGAAACACCCCGATGATCTGAAAACCCCATGTCTACACAACTCACATTGCCCACCCCAACATCCCCAGAAACATAAATCCTATCAAGACTCGCAGCGTAACCCCTACGAAAGAACGTATGCTTTACATTCCACCCCTCACCCCTTACGACATCTACCACCCCAATCGCCCCAACACCTCCCGCAACACCCCCAGAACACAACCAGCTCCCCTAGGTTCTACATCTTTCCTCCGTATGACACAATTCCAATCCCCCGCAACGATCGTTACTAAGGGCAGCCCACAAAGCGCATAAACTAGCTCCTCCCTGACAAAATCCTCCTTTACCTGATGACTGCTTACCGCCGGCATATACACCCCAATAAAACAAACCTGTACATCTCCCCACATACCCTCCACCCAGACTATCCTCCCCCCCTCCCCCCTCCCCCCTCCTTCCACGCTTTCAACCGAAAAGAGCTGGACGAACATATACCTATCACAACCCCACCCTTGACATTCTCTGAACTACCAGTGTACATCTCATAACCATTCAACCTCAACTCTCTACCACACCTAAAATTGTGCTCCTGAAGGAAGCACACATCCACTTTCAAATGTCACAGAGTCACTTCTACCCATTTTTTCTTTACCTCCGCGCAGAGGCCATTTACGTTCATGTCTATACACTTGAAAGCCTCATCGGGTGTTTCCCTCTCTGCTTCGGCTGTTTCACCACACCCAGGTTGACATTCCTCTTCCTATCTTCTCCCTCAATCCTCTCCTTCACCATCGCCACCAGGCCCTTCCCCTTGTGCCTTCCCTTCCCACCCATAGCCACCTCCACCCAGGCCTTTTTGCATGACCTCTGACCTGGGGTTAGTATATCATCCTCACTCATTCCACTGGGCCTTTTACGGGACTCACTCAATACCTCCATAGTCCCATTATCATTCTCATCTTCATTCCCCCTATACACCTCCACCTCCACAGTCTTAGACACCATAGGAGGGCCCTCCCCCTGACTTTGTGCACGTTGATTCACCTCATCATCCTGAACAACATTAGTCACCTCACTCTCACACAACAAATCCCCGGTTCCAAGGCTTTCCAAGATTCTACACAGATCAGCCAAAGAGAGGTCCTGGGAATCATCCCTCATCCCCGATGGCCCATCCTCTGGCTCCAACCGAGCCTGCTCCACCTGTGTCTCCTGCGTCGCAGGTGACAAGGTTGTCACCACCTCCTCCACAGCCTCCGACGCCTCACTCCACTTTCCTGAGACTTCCACAGCCGCCTCCATCTGCTCCTCACGACTCGCTTCCTCACCTCCTGCCGCCATCCTAGCACCAAAAGTACGGCCGTGATATTGCGAGTCTTTCCTGCTGTCACAAGACGCCGCTATGTGACCTGTACCTCCACACAGTCTACACTTCCTCAGTTGCCCAGCATACGTAACACGTACACTTGGGTACGGAACATCTCCAGCATCACATACAAGGGAATGTATCCTTAGTGACATTTTAATGGAGAATGAGCCTTCCGGCATACCGGCGTAGATACCCTGGGTCCACCGACCTACTGTTATGGCCTGGATGACTCCATATTGCTGAAATACGTCCTTCACATCCGCCTCACACGCCTCAAAGGGGCGAACTTTTATCCACGAATAGTGGGTCGAAACGTCTCTCAGCCAAACCTCCAAGCTGGAATTGATGACTAACCTCTTCTCTTGATAATCGTCCACAAGTTTTTCATAAGCGCTGCCGGTGTTTAACTTCACAAATATTCTCGCTGCTCCATTCAACGATACTCCGTACATGTACATGTGGACAGCGTATTGACTCTCCTCCTGTAGCTCTCCGCCATCTTGTAGAAAATAAAGTTGCTCTGTTTCGCCACCAGAGCTCCAGTACAGCACACCCTACCACTACGAAGGCTGGGTAGCGAAAAAGAATTACTTTACCCTTGCTCAGACTACACCTTTCATCATGTTGTGAACTTTAATCAAATATACAAAAAGCGGGAGAACGAGAGAACTCAGACGACTCACTAGATACAGTGACACCTCTCATATCCGAACTATATGGGCCGAGACCAGTTCGGAAACACGGAGCTTCCGGATACCTGAGGGGAAAAAAATGCGCATTTGTACCGTCATATCGCCATCGGCGACGGCGTTGTAGGTTTAATAAACGAGTCCAACGTCGTCTGGAGGTGGGACCAGACACTCTGGGCTCGAATAACAGCCTCCGAATTTCTGCAGTCATTTTAAGTTGGGCGCCATGAACCATCATACCACTACCACGTTGTTGTAGGTACCACTACCACGTTGTTGTAGGTACCACTACCACGGTGTTGTAGGTACCACTACCACGTTGTTGTAGGTACCACTACCACGTTGTTGTAGGTACCACTACCACGTTGTTGTAGGTACCACTACCACGTTGTTGTAGGTACCACTACCACGTTGTTGTAGGTACCACTACCACGTTGTTGTAGGTACCACTACCACGTTGTTGTAGGTACCACTACCACGTTGTTGTAGGTACCACTACCACGTTGTTGTAGGTACCACTACCACGTTATTGTAGGTACCACTACCACGTTGTTGTAGGTACCACTACCACGTTGTTGTAGGTACCACTACCACGTTGTTGTAGGTACCACTACCACGTTGTTGTAGGTACCACTACCACGTTGTTGTAGGTACCACTACCACGTTGTTGTAGGTACCACTACCACGTTGTTGTAGGTATCACTACCACGTTGTTGTAGGTACCACTACCACGTTGTTGTAGGTACCACTACCACGTTGTTGTAGGTACCACTACCACGTTGTTGTAGGTACCACTACCACGTTGTTGTAGGTACCACTACCACGTTGTTGTAGGTACCACTACCACGTTGTTGTAGGTACCACTACCACGTTGTTGTAGGTACCACTACCACGTTGTTGTAGGTACCACTACCACGTTGTTTAGGTACACTACCACGTTGTTGTAGGTACCACTACCACGTTGTTGTAGGTACCACTACCACGTTGTTGTAGGTACCACTACCACGTTGTTATAGGTACCACTACCACGTTGTTGTAGGTACCACTACCACGTTGTTGTAGGTACCACTACCACGTTGTTATAGGTACCACTACCACGTTGTTGTAGGTACCACTACCACGTTGTTGTAGGTATCACTACCACGTTGTTGTAGGTACCACTACCACGTTGTTATAGGTACCACTACCACGTTGTTGTAGGTACCACTACCACGTTGTTGTAGGTACCACTACCACGTTGTTATAGGTACAACTACCACGTTGTTGTAGGTACCACTACCACGTTGTTATAGGTACCACTACCACGTTGTTGTAGGTACCACTACCACGTTGTTGTAGGTATCACTACCACGTTGTTGTAGGTACTACTACCACGTTGTTATAGGTACCACTACCACGTTGTTGTAGGTACCACTACCACGTTGTTATAGGTACCACTACCACGTTGTTGTAGGTAACACTACCACGTTGTTGTAGGTACCACTACCACGTTGTTGTAGGTACCACTACCACGTTGTTATAGGTACCACTACCACGTTGTTGTAGGTACCATCACGCACTGATCCAGTACCAAGCTCTGTGGCTTCCTCATCACTTTTATTTCAACATTTTTTCCAGTTTTTAAGACGGCAGGAAACATCCGAACGGCTGTTCGGATGTTTCGGTAATAATTTTAGAATGTTGCCATTTCCCAGGGCCTGTTCGGATATTTTCGAAGTTCGGATAATGGGAGGCCGGATAAGCGAGGTATCACTGTATAGCCTTCTGCGCATTATCTATTCCTCAATTAAACCGCCTATCTTCATGGCGTAAGTTTTTCTAAATAGTGTATCCAATTGTCCAAGAAGTTTCATCGCTTGTAATGACAATTCTTATCAACAATTCTTGTACACGATCAGACGAAATTAACTTAAGCTGCAAACTAACATAAAAATTAACTTAAGCTGCAAACTAATATAAAAATTAACTTAAGCTGCAAACTAATATAAAAATTAACTTAAGCTGCAAACTAACATAAAAATTAACTTAAGCTGCAAACTAATATAAAAATTAACTTATGCTGCAAACTAACATAAAAATTAACTTAAGCTGCAAACTAACATAAAAATTAACTTAAGCTGCAAACTGACATAAAGTTTGAACAAAAGCGCCACTATTATAAAAGTATGTCAAATAAAAGCGCCACTATTATAAAAGTATATCAATAAGGAAATACTAATTGAAAACTGTTCAGTGAAATCACTATAAAAATATAAAAATATTATGTAAACAAACGAAAATTTTGATTTTGATAATAGTATAATAAAACCTTGTGAACAAAATTGATAACAATTTATATCTCTCATTAACATTTTAAATATCTTTCCGTGAAGATGTATATAGTAGCCGAAACATGAGTGTCTAGAGTCTCATGTCTAGACTGTGTGGTGACCACTCTTACGAACACTGAGGCTGCGCACGTCACGCACGTCGCGCACGTCACGCACGTCACGCAAGTCACGCAAGTCACGCAAGTCACGCAAGTCACGCACATATGCTTAATATCAGTATAAGATAACATAAAACTCTATATTCGTGTAGAAAATATTATAATATATATAAAGCAACATGTACAGTTTATTAAAGTTAAGGAGTTTATAGGAAAAAAAATTATTTCAAGACGCTGACCTAGAGAGCAGAGTAGTTGTTGAGGCAGCAGTCACACCAAAACTGGTGACGATGGTGTTTATTTATCATAAAATAACAGTGTGACCTGAGTGAGGTCATCATCAAATAACCCGTGTGGTGAGGCATCCACTGACCTGTCTTAGTGACCTTCAACACACCGTAATAAAATAATCATTATGTTATTGATACTATTATAAGTTGGATAACCTTTAAATGCATCTTAAAGATAATTTTATATTGAGAGACCTTAATAAGTACATCTGCAGTTACATTGAAAAAAGGTGTATGAATATTGTGTAAAGTTACCACGAATAGTTTACAGTTATATTGATACACATCACCTGGAAGATATGGGCGCCTGGCAACCTTGACACGAGCGTTCCCACACCTCAGTAAGGAATCGTTCAAGACTCTGTATACCGTGTACGTCAGGCCCATACTGGAGTATGCAGCACCAGTTTGGAACCCACACCTGGTCAAGCATGTCAAGAAATTAGAGAAGTTGCAAAGGTTTGCAACAAGACTAGTTCCAGAGCTAAGGGGAATATCCTACGAAGAAGGGCTAAGGAAAATCGGCCTGACGACACATACAAAATACTGCGAGGAATTCACAAGGTGGAGAGAGACAGGATGTTCCAGAGATGGGACACAGAAACAAGGGGTCACAATCGGAAGTTGAAGACTCAGATGAGTCAAAGGGATGTTAGGAAGTATTTCTTCAGCCATAGAGTTGTCAGGAAGTGGAATAGTCTGGCAAGTGACATAGTGGAGGCCGGAACCATACATAACTTTAAGACGAGGTATGATAAAGCTCATGGAGCAGGGAGAGAGACGACCTAGTAGCGATTAGTGAAGAGGCGGGGCCAGGAGTTATGACTCGACCCCTGCAATCACAGATAGGTGAGAACAGAGGTGAGTACATCAGCAACACAGCTCTACTAGCTAGAAACACAGAAATATGAAGAAAACCTTAACAACAGCAACAAGAGATGCAACACAGTCTTTCATAACAACAGAAGCAAGTAAAACCCGTGGCCTGGTTGGTAGCGCACTTAGCTCACAAACTTGAGTTTCTGGGGTTAGATCCTCGGTACGGGTGGAAACGTTGGGCATGTTTCGTTATAAATGTTGTCCCTGTTCACCTAGCAGTCAGTAGGTACTTGGTGTTAGTAGACTGGGGGCTGGTAGTATATCTTAGATAGGGCTGCCCTTTCAAATAAGCTGATGTAGGATAATAGCTCTTGGACTCTAAAACTGATCTGTGTAAAAAATCAAGCAACACCAGAAACAACAGTCAACCATAACAGCAACAAGAGACACAACAGTCAACCATAACAGCAACAAGAGACACAACAGTCAACCATAACAGCAACAAGAGACACAACAGTCAACCATAACAGCAACAAGAGACACAACAGTCAACCATAACAGCAACAAGAGACACAACAATCAACCATAACAGCAACAAGAGACACAACAGTCAACCTTAACAACAACAAGAGACACGTCAACCATAACAGCAACAAGAGACACAACAATCAACCATAACAGCAACAAGAGACACAACAGTCAACCATAACAGCAAGAGACACAACAGTCAACCATAACAGCAACAAGAGACACAACAGTCAACCATAACAGCAACAAGAGACACAACAGTCAACCATAACAGCAACAACAGACACAACAGTCAACCATAACAGCAACAAGAGACAAAACAGTCAACCATAACAGCAACAAGAGACACAACAGTCAACCATAACAGGAAAAACAGACATAACAGTCAACCATAACAACAACAATAGACACAAAAGTCAACCAAAACAGCAAAAACAGACACAACAGTAACCATAACAGCAACAACAGACACAACAGTCAACCATAGCAGCAACAACAGACACAACAGTCAACCATAACAGCAACAACAGACACAACAGTCAACCATAACAGCAACAACAGACACAACAGTCAACCATAACAGCAACAACAGACACAACAGTCAACCATAACAGCAACAACAGACACAACAGTAAACCATAACAGCAACAACAGACACAACTGTCAACCATAACAGCAACAACAGACACAACAGTCAACCATAACAGCAACAACAGACACAATTGTCAACCATAACAGCAACAACAGACACAACAGTCAACCATAAGAGCAACAACAGACACAACAGTCAACCATAACAGCAACAACATACACAACAGTCAACCATTACAGCTACAACAGATACAACAGTCAACCATAACAGCAACAACAGACACAACAGTCAACCATTACAGCAACAACAGACACAACAGTCAACCATTACAGCAACAACAGACACAACAGTCAACCATTACAGCAACAACAGACACAACAGTCAATCATAACAGCAACAACAGACACAAAAGTCAACTATTACAGCAACAACAGACACAACAGTCAACCATAACAGCAACAACAGACACAACAGTCAACCATTACAGCAACAACAGACACAACAGTCAACCATAACAGCAACAACAGACACAACAGTCAACCATAACAGCAACAACAGACACAACAGTCAACCATTACAGCAACAACAGACACAACAGTCAACCATAACAGCAACAACAGACACAACAGTCAACCATTACAGCAACAACAGACGCAACAGTCAACCATAACAGCAACAATAGACACAACAGTCAACCATACAGCAACAACAGGCACAACGGTCAACCATTACAGCAACAACAGACACAACAGTCAACTATTACAGCAACAATAGACACAACAGTCAACCATTACAGCAACAACAGACACAACAGTCAACCATAACAGCAACAACAGACACAAAAGTCAACTATTACAGCAACAACATACACAACAGTCAACCATAACAGCAACAACAGACACAACAGTCAACCATAACAGAAACAACAGACACTACAGTCAACCATTACAGCAACAACAGACACAACAGTCAACCATAACAGCAACAACAGACACAACAGTCAACCATAACAGCAACAACAGACACAACAGTCAACCATTACAGCAACAACAGACACAACAGTCAACCATAACAGCAACAACAGACACAACAGTCAACCATAACAGCAACAACAGACACAACAGTCAACCATTACAGCAACAACAGACACACAGTCAAACCCTATACAACAAAGACACAACAGTCAACCATAACAGCAACAACAGACACAACAGTCAACCATAACAGCAACAACAGACACTACAGTGTCGACGATATTCGAGGAATGTAAAAAGTGAATCTCCTAAATGTTGCATGGCAAGACAGTGATGTTGAATGTTGCATGACAACACAGTCATGGCAAGACAGTGATGATGAATGTTGCATTGCAAGACAGTGATGATGAATGTTGCATGGCAAGACAGTCATGGCAAGACAGTGATGTTGAATGTTGCATGACAAGACAGTCATGGCAAGACAGTGATGATGAATGTTGCATGGCAAGACAGTCATGGCAAGACAGTGATGATGAATGTTGCATGGCAAGACAGTCATGGCAAGACAGTGATGATGAATGTTGCATGGCAAGACAGTGATGTTGAATGTTGCATGACAAGACAGTGATGTTGAATGTTGCATGGCAAGACAGTGATGTTGAATGTTGCATGAGACAGTCATAGCAAGACAGTGATGTTGAATGTTGCATGGCAAGACAGTCATGGCAAGACAGTGATGAATGTTGCATGGCAATGCATGCATGGCAAGACAGTGATGTTGAATGTTGCATGAGCAAGACAGTGATGTTGAATGTTGCATGGCAAGACAGTGATGTTGAATGTTGCATGAAGACGTGAGTGAAGTTGCATGGCAAGACAGTCATGGCAAGACAGTGATGATGAATGTTGCATGGCAAGACAGTCATGGCAAGACAGTGATGTTGAATGTTGCATGGCAAGACAGTCATGGCAAGACAGTGATGATGAATGTTGCATGGCAAGACAGTCATGGCAAGACAGTGATGTTGAATGTTGCATGGCAAGACAGTGATGATGAATGTTGCATATCAAGACAGTCATGGCAAGACAGTGATGATGAAAGTTGCATGGCAAGACAGTCATGGCAAGACAGTGATGATGAATGTTGCATGGCAAGACAGTGATGTTGAATGTTGCATGACAAGACAGTGATGTTGAATGTTGCATGGCAAGACAGTCATGGCAAGACAGTGATGTTGAATGTTGCATGGCAAGACAGTCATGGCAAGACAGTTATGATGAATGTTGCATTGCAAGACAGTGATGTTGAATGTTGCATGACAAGACAGTGATGTTGAATGTTGCATGGCAAGACAGTGATGTTGAATGTTGCATGGCAAAACAGTGATGATGAATGTTGCATGGCAAGACAGTCATGGCAAAACAGTGATGATGAATGTTGCATGGCAAGACAGTGATGTTGAATGTTGCATGACAAGACAGTCATGGCAAGACAGTGATGATGAATGTTGCATGGCAAGACAGTGATGATGAATGTTGCATGACAAGACAGTGATGCTGAATGTTGCATGGCAAGACAGTCATGGCAAAACAGTGATGATGAATGTTGCATGGCAAGACGAGAATTTATGCAGCAATGTGGCAAAGACAGTGATGATGAATGTTGCATGCAGGCAAGACAGTGATGGTGAATGTTGCATGCAAGACAGTGATGTGAATGTGCATGCAAGACATGATTATGCATAGAGCAGTGATGATGAATGTGCATGGCAAGACAGTGATGTTGAATGTTGCATGGCAAGACAGTGATGATGAATGTTGCATGCTTGCAAGACAGTGATGATGAATGTTGCATGGCAAGACAGTGATGATTGAATGTGCATGCAAGACAGTGATGGCAAGACAGTGATGTTGAATGTTGCATGGCAAGACAGTCATGGCAAGACAGTGATGATGAATGTTGCATGGCAAGACAGTCATGGCAAGACAGTGATGATGAATGTTGCATGGCAAGACAGTGATGTTGAATGTTGCATGGCAAGACAGTGATGTATGAATGTTGCATGGCAAGACAGTGATGTTGAATGTTGCATGGAGACAGACAGTGATGATGAATGTTGCATGGCAAGAGACAGTCATGGCAAGACAGTGATGATGAATGTTGCATGGCAAGACAGTCATGGCAAGACAGTGATGATGAATGTTGCATGGCAAGACAGTCATGGCAAGCAGTGATGTTGAATGTTGCATGCAAGACAGTGATGTTGAATGTTGCATACAAGACAGGTTATGGCAAGACAGTGATGTGAAGTTGCATGGCAAGACAGTCGGAGAGAATGTGATGATAGAATGTTGCATGGCAAGACAGTGATGTTGAATGTTGCATGGCAAGACAGTGATGTTGATGTTGAAGTCATGGCAAGACAGTGATGTTGAATGTTGCATACAAGACAGTCATGGCAGACAGTATGATGAATGTTGCATGGCAAGACAGTGATGTTAATGTGCAGACTGGTAGACTGGAATTCATGGAACAGTGATTGATTATGCTCTGCACATGCAGAACAGTGAAATTTCCACAGACTATGGCAAAAAGTGATGTGATGTTGGCCAGTCCAGGAGACGGTTAAGTTGCCTAGAAGTTCAGTGTTGAGAATTTTCAGTAGGCAAGACAGTCACAAGACAGTGAATGAGTTGCGACGTTTCGGAATATGTGAGCAAACCCGTGTGTGACTGTTGATAGTTAAACCCGTCATGTTGAAGTATTAGTCCTGGTCAGACCGAAATGTCGTCATAAGTTTCTGTCTGCCATGCGCTGGTTATCTCTGTATTGATATAATCACTGTATTGCGTATATTGTTTTTTTTTATTATTTAAGAGCATAGAGTGAGACTGAACATGCAAATTAACCTCAAAATAAGAGAATCACGTAAGTGTAAACGACAGCAATGTCATGTGTAGTACTGTCAACACACGCGTACTACCAGTGAACACTTACCAAGCTTCGTTCTTCCTGTTATGAGAACACTTGTATTTCCTTCATGAGTTACGACCCAGGGATACTGTCAACACTCACTAGTATAGGACTGTTGATGGTGGTCACTGTCAACACTCACTAGTACAGGACTGTTGATGGTGGTCACTGTCAACACTCACTAGTACAGGACTGTATAATATAGGAAGTGATATTAAGTTTAAACTTTCATATTAATTAACATTGTAACAGTGACATATGTATGTATATAAACATTGAATATATATGTGTAATGTGTATACAGTGAAATATTTTCATGTGTGAAGTGACGTCAGTGCTGAGACTCAGTTTAGCTGAGACAGCAGTTCAGGACATAAACAAACCTTCGTGTTGTTTCGTCCATATGTACTCTGCACCTCAAGGCCACTGACCTTGAAAGACACGGTTAGTGGGTCAGTAGTGTGCTGACGCAGTCAAAACAAACTTAGCTGGAATTTTTAAACACTCTAAGTGTGCTGTTAGTCATTATACTAGCAAAATGTCGTCATTAACCACAAAATTCAGCACGTTACAGACGAAAATTACTCAATTGGAGCAATTAATTTCAGTCTGTATATGTTTAACCCAAGACACAATATTTGGAGGATGGGCTTCAACGATAACGTGGACTGTATGTTACTTATCTTCTTGATGAATCCAAGATGTCGCAGCCGCCACCAACACCTTCTCAGGGGATCCATCTATGGCCTCAATCTCCACAGGGCTGTAAGGTAAATATACACGTGGTTTATTATAAAATATTGCCCCTAAGGAGCGTATGTCCATATTTCAGTCTTAGATGGACTGAAAGGCGTTTTACTCACTGTTTTGGACTAAAAAGTCCACGCATAACCGCCGTCCCTAGGTAAAAATTTAATGTTCTTGAATACAAGAACTGCACAGTCCCCTGTTTTGACCAGAACATCAAATTCTTACCTTGCTCGTGTAACTTTGAGCGATGGTGTTGGCTCCACCATATACGGCGGAAATGCTGTCTTGATTGTAGAATGCCGCTGAAGAATCACCGTCTTGTTTCGATGGAGTTCACTTGCGATTGTCTCTACGTTTCTCCAGTTTGCAGTCTGAAGCTGCGCACACTTCTGAATATACTGCAATGTTGATGTTATTCACTAAACGCTCTGGAACAGAGTTCTTATCTTATTTCCCGACGTTAGTGGAGATTAAATGATATAACGGACGCGAACGAGTAATGTCTATGTTGATTTACGTCGCCTCGCGCCGCATGACCACTAGAGTCGTATGACCCGTTCTTGCGGTGGCCAAATTCAATCTGCCCCTCATGCTGCCTTGTGGCCTCGTGCAGCCATGTGGTGCCACGAGGTGCCTCGTGGTGCTGTGGTCAGCACAATTCTTGACACACTGTTGACAGTACATCTGGCTTGAATTAAATTGTTTATGCAGCCAGACGCGCCTCCTCTGGCCCTTTCCTAAGGGTGGAAAGGGTGAGGGCCCTTACCAAGGGTAGTAAGGTCGCATACCCCCCTCCTTTGGAGAATTTTCTCCACAGGACTGTTGATGGTAGTCACTGACAACACTCACTAGTACAGGACTGTTGATGCTGGTCACTGACAACACTCACTAGTACAGGACTGTTGATGCTGGTCACTGACAACACTCACTAGTACAGGACTGTTGATGCTTGTCACTGCCAACACTCACAGGACTGTTGATGCTGGTCACTGACAACACTCACAGGACTGTTGATGCTGGTCACTGACAACACTCACAAGGACTGTTGATGCTGGTCACTGACAACACTCACAGGACTGTTGATGCTGGTCACTGACAACACTCACAGGACTGTTGATGGTGGTCACTGACAACACTCACTAGTACAGGACTGTTGATGCTGGTCACTGAAAACACTCACTTGTACAGGACTGTTGATGGTGGTCACTGACAACACTCACTAGAACAGGACTGTTGATGGTGGTCACTGACAACACTCACTAGTACAGGACTGTTGATGGTGGTCACTGACAACACTCAATATTACAGGACTGTTGATACTGGTCACTGACAACACTCACTAGTACAGGACTCTTGATGGTGGTCACTGACAACACTCACTATTACAGGAATGTTGATAGTGGTCACTGTCAACACTCACTTGTATAGGACTGTTGATGCTGGTCACAGTCAACGCTCACTTGTACAGAACTATTGATGCTGGTCACTGACAACACTCACTGGTACAGGACTGTTGATGCTGGTCACTGACAACACTCACTAGTACAGGACTGTTGATGCTGGTCACTGTCAACACTCACTTGTATAGGACTGTTGATGCTGGTCACTGTCAACACTCACTTGTACAGAACTGTTGATGCTGGTCACTGACAACACTCACTGGTACAGGACTGTTGATGCTGGTCACTGACAACACTCACAAGTACAGGACTGTTGATGGTGGTCACTGACAACACTCACTTGTACAGGACTGTTGATGGTGGTCACTGACAACACTCACTTGTACAGGACTGTTGATGGTGGTCACTGTCAACACTCACTAGTACAGGACTGTTGATGGTGGTCACTGTCAACACTCACTAGTACAGGACTGTTGATGGTGGTCACTGTCAACACTCACTAGTACAGTACTGTTGATGGTGGTCACTGTCAACACTCACTAGTACAGGACTGTTGATGGTGGTCACTGTCAACACTCACTAGTACAGGACTGTTGATGGTGGTCACTGTCAACACTCACTAGTACAGGACTGTTGATGGTGGTCACTGTCAACACTCACTAGTATAGGACTGTTGATGGTGGTCACTGTCAACACTCACTAGTACAGGACTGTTGATGGTGGTCACTGTCAACACTCACTAGTACAGGACTGTTGATGGTGGTCACTGTCAACACTCACTAGTACAGGACTGTTGATGGTGGTCACTGACAACACTCACTTGTACAGGACTGTTGATGGTTGTGGAGAAAATTCTCCAAAGGAGGGGGGTATGCGCCATTTCTACCCTTGTTAAGGGCCCCACCCTTTCCGCTCTTAGGAAGGGGCCAGACGAGGCGAGTCTGGGTGCAAAACCAAATTAACACAGACCAGATGTACTGACCACAGTGTGTCACTTGTTGTCTGACCAAGTAGCAGCGAGTGTATATGTGAGTTAATAGACATTTGAGATAAATGTAACTATTTGCCGTAACAGGAAAATTATAGTAAACTGCTGTATTAGTTTCTACACTTAAACAATACAAGCATGTGTTCCAGTGATCAAAGTATTTAGAGAACACAAGCATTTTTATTGCCACTTGTAGCAGCATGTAGCAATTGTTGAATTTGAGCTTATGTCAGCGATACAAGCCCCACGAGGCACCACGAGGCTGCAAGAGGCTCCATGAGGTTAGATTGAACTCGGCCTCCGAAGGGGTCATACGACACGAGGGGTCATACGGCGCGAGGCAACGTAACCTAACAAAGACATTAGTCGTTGATGTCTGTGCGCTAATTTAATCTCCACTAACGTCGCGAAATAAGATACGAACTATTTTCCAGCACGTTTAGTGAATAAAATCGCTGTATATTCAGAAGTGTGCGCAGCTTCTTATTACTGCTAAAAGACAAACGTAGAGACAATCGCAAGTGAATTCCTTCGAAACAAGACGGTGACTCATCAGCGGCATTCTACAATCAAGACAGCATTTCCACTGTATATGGTGGAGTCAACACCATCGCTCACGTTACAGAGCAAGGTATGTTTTTGTGTTTTGTCAGGCTGAGGACTGCACAGTTCTTGTATGTCAAGAACATCAAAATTTACCTAATGACGGCAGTTATGCGGGACTTTTAAGTCCAAACAAGTGAGTGTAACCTCAGTCTTAAGTTAATGACTGACGAGATGAGCATACGCTCCTTTAAGGCAATATATTATAA